>CABFPE010000572.1:421532-467711 GCA_900660155.1 Hofstenia miamia
TATATATATATCGAAATTTATTAATGATTTAGTCCAAGACTTTCAAACATAAATGAAGGCCCAAAGCATTATTTTTTAATAATTAACATTAGTCTTAATGTATTATGTTCTTAAGGAATTCCCCAAGGCTTGTTGATCAACTCGTATTACTTGTTTTCTTAGCAAAGCGAAATGGAATATATTGCTAAAATGATTAAATTTAGATTTGCGAAATATCTTTTAGATAAATTGAAAAAAACTTTTCTGAAGTTCTGAATGAACAGTATTTAAAAGGATTGGAATAAAGATGTGTGAAAAGTCAATAGAATTCCTTGCAACGTAAAAAGAATTCCATTGTACTGAAGCCGGAATATAATAATTTACGAACAAATTATATTATGTTTATTGAAATAAATTATAAAAATCAACAAAAATTGACTAAATTTATGCATTCTGTCTGCTAAATTAGTGCATGCTACATCAATAAAGGAAATGTATTTTGAAAAAAATTATTCCAATGATTTGATAAGTGAATTGTGTTATTAGGAGAAAAATACTACAGAAATTACTCTTAGCCTCGGGACAATTGTGGAGAACGATTTCAATTGTAATAAATTTAAGTTCATTTAAACTTTGTAACTATATTAGTATTTGAGAATCGATTTCAATTCTGGGAATGAAGCATTGAATATTTAAACCCACAAAGTACTTTTAATCTTGCCAATGGTAACTTAACTGATTGAAATGCTTACTGTGATATCCTAACCTGTTTCAATTCAAAGTATTTACTTAAACTAATCTAAATATATTGTCACACCAATAACAATATTTTATAACTATGATTAATTTAATAATTTATTTAATAATTCATTAAAAAGCTTAACTGCTTTTTGTGGTGATACAAAGCATTTTTGAATAATTTATCTGGCCCAAGAATTGTTTTACTCTCAGCTTCTAGACAAACTTCTTTTAAGATTGGTGGTGTTCTTTATACATTTGAGCTATGGAATATGCTTGATCACTTATACCAAATACTTATCCCTGTAATCGGGCTTAAGTGCCCAATAATTTACAGGGTAATTTTTTATAAAGCACTAATTTTCAAATCAGTTGAAATTTGGAATAAATGGTAAAACGCATGTATATAAGCTTATTTTGATTTATAAATATTGATTTTTATGAGCTGTGTTGGTACGTTTGTTATGTTTGTGCGTATCAGTGTTGGAATTGGGCCGATTTTTTAGGCCCAAGCCCGGCCCAATTTTTTTTTTACACCATAGAGGCCCATAAGCACTACACTATGAAATTCATATGATAATTTGCATAATGCATTGATTAATATGTGCATAGGGGCATATTTGTTTTAGTCCGTCAACAATGCTAATTCAATTCTGTTGAAATTCAAATTGCATTGTTAACCTTAATGAACGTGTCATACAGGGCAGTAGGCCTGGGGTCGAGGGAGTTCAACCCTCCCTGGAGCAGATGCAAGCCCCCCTTGCAAAGGATTGCATTTGGCTGCCAAATAATATTGAATATCCATTTTCACAAATGCTACCAATGAAGACAAAAATTTTCTAAATTGTTAAAAATTTCTGAATAGATTAACCTTAGATTGCTTAAAATTTTTTTAACTTTTTGTTGGTTTCTTCTTAAAATTGTTAAACGCTTTCATTTTGCAAAATAATAAAATCTCAATAATCAGAGACCAAGATGTAAATTAGGTGCGTCTCCTATTTGTCAAATGAAACTATTTATATTGTAAACATAAAAATGTTGCCATTGATAGTATTGTAATGCTAAGTGAGATAATGGCGATTGTTGTCATAACTGGCAATGATTTATCAATATGTCTAATCTCCAGATATTTTATTATTAACTGGACATGGAAAAACTTAACTTCAAATTTTAATTTGAAATCTATTATTGCAATTAGCCGTTTGCATGAAAATAAAACTTAAGAAAAGGGAACTATAATAAGAGCATTTGTATTCTGCTCCTCTATTATCCAAACATTTCTTAAAAATTAATTCTATAAGGAAATGAAATTTGTGTTTATTTGAATTTGTAAACGTATATTTACACGTTCTACAAGACTACTGGAGTTATACTAAACAATTTTGGCACGTTTTTACACGAATTTCATTTAAAATCTTGTCCATTTCTTTTACTACAATTTATGTGATGTTGTAAGGAAAAAAAAATTTTTTTCATATCGAAGCAATATAACTCTTAAAATAAGAGCTAGTATATATAGATAATATATGTGTATTTTTGTTTATTAATCTTTAAATGTATGCTTGCAACAAGGCGCTAAGCATGCTCAGGTAATCTGAATACCAGAATTTGATAAAATATTGGTATTTAGTGCCATTAAAATAACTATCCTATATTTGGAGGTCGCCACCCTTATTACAACCCCTTGATGAGTACTATACCCTACGGCCAAGATATCATATGTTTCACGTTTCATAACTTCTTCGTACGGTCAGCAAAAATTTAGTAATATATGTACTGCCACAACTATTTACTACAAGGATTGCAATTGACTTTTCATCATTTAGAGAACTTATCATTTCTTTTATATTCTAATACTAAAATTCTCTGCCAACTTACATCAGCACAAAGTAAGTGGGAGTTTTCAAAAATGTTCTTTGCTTCTAGCAGAAAAAATTTACGTGTTAGAAGTATTGTACCAGCCAACAATGCAAGGCTTATTAAATATAAAATGAACGTTTTTGTCATTTGCAAAATTTAAGTTTTCTTGTATATCAAAAATCAATTAAAAAATTAGGCCAAGGACCGGGCCAGCACAAGTATGGCCCAGCTCAGGCACGACCCAACTTTAGGCCCAACCCAATTCCAACTCTGGTGCGCATGCTCTGAGAATTATAAATTATATTTATTAGTTTTGCTTGCAATTCTTCAGAATTAATTTTAATTTTGGAATTTTGTAATTTTGTAAGTAGTGTGTATATCCAGGAATAAACATTGTACAAAATTATTCAAAATTTGGATGTAATCTATGCAAATGAATAAACACCTTTGAAGTAAAAAATATATGCAATGCTTTATAATTGGAATTGCTAAATTTGCGAGAAATGTTAATATTGAGTAGATATGTAATTGTATTCAGGAAAAAACATAAAGGAAACGTTTCTGCATCCCCATAACTATGAGAATCAAAACATTTGGGGGCATATATGAAGATGTCGTATTAACCAAAAACTAATAAATTATATTTTAAGCTTTCATGCATTGCACAAGCAATAAATGGAGTAAATTTTTATAATAAAAAATGAATATATATTTTGTAAACAAAAACAAATACTTTTGAGAAAGAATTTTTAGCTTACATACTTGCAATATAACAAAATTCTTCAATATTTCTCGATGATAAATATGAATTCAAATATTAATATATATTTATTAAAAATATATTAAATATAACATACACTGTTGTCTTAATATATAAACTTTCTTGCAAAAATGTTACACTTGAAATATAAACTTTTTTATATATGTGTAGATGTCTATATATGTAATTTCATGTTCGCCAGACATTTAATTTTTGCAACCCATAAATATACGTACTATTAATAGATTTAAGTATTTAAGAGCGAATGTTTCAGCTTCCTTACAACACTTCTGCATGAGGCATGGCTTACTGTAAAATGTTTGAAATTTTTAATTAAGCACTTCGATTACACCCCATTCCATTCCATTCATCAAAGTAGAGATAGTCTGTACAGCTGACTTATTAAAGTTAGTGTTCAAGTCTTTGTTTCAACATTTAACATTACTTACATTTAAAATTTTCTTATAAATATTGTATTATGAATAACTCTTAATATAAGAGAAATGTAATTCATTCAATGCTATTATACCAAGTAAAAAATACTACGATAGGAATTTTGCTGTTTTGAAATACTAGAAACATTGTTTATCAATATATATATATATATATATATATGAGTAGAATAATTATTAAGGCTTATATCGAGTTATTATAAGTCAAAATATAGAAATTAATTTTCTTATCAATATTGAAAGCTTCTTATTTTCTGCATGGTGCATTTGAAATTGAAGTCAGTATATTTAATAAGTTCGAAAGATTAGCAACTCAGTGCAAATGCTTTACTCAGCGCATTAACGGTGGATAAATTGTATATATAAGATGATGCCTACTGTAAAGTGGTCTGATTGGAATTAAAGAAAAGTGGGTCGATTATATAAGAATATCGATTGCACGCCCCATGCGGTTCAAATATATTAATGAAAGAGAGCTCATGTAGAGTGTATGCAAGAATAGTTATTTGATGACTTTATATGTAAGTGTATTAAGACTAGAAATACCATTACTCCTTGAGATTCATTTTACATGTAGCATTTCAATTAAAAAATTATATAAAAGAATGAAAAAAATTTTACCTATGGAAATTCAAATAGATTATCAATATTTTTGGAGGTGTATATACCTGCTGTTGTTTTTAATGAATGCATACATAAGTAAACAAAATTTTAATTTGAGTCAATTTTGACTCACTTGGTACTTCGAAAATATAACTGTGGGGCAGGGTGGGGGGCAATAGGACGTATGGAAGGAATTTGGAAAGGGGCGAAGCTTTGACTTTGCTGCTGGCAAATATTAGTGAAAATCACCCCACTGACCTCTTCCAGGATCTACATCTTTATATGTAAGTGTGGAGGAATGAGAGGGGCCATTGCCTTATAAGACCCAGCCCGAAGAGTTTGTTAAAATCTTACCTGGTTCGCAATAACGAGCATTGTTCTATAGTGCAAATGAATTAACTTATAGTTAGTGATTTTTCCAGAATACAAAATTTATTCTATTATTTTGCAATCCAGTAAATATATCAAATTTCATACAATTAAAAATGAGAAGTTTTAATTAAAAATAATGTGCTTAGTTGCTTTCATTGTTAAAACCAACAGTAATCGGTCACAACTTTGCCCTCCCACTCTAAAACAAAACAGATTAAACTTATAATATTATTCCTAAATTGTCCAATGTATTCTTAAAGCTACAGCCACAGACCACTTTCATCCAAAATTTAAATCAATTTCCCAAAAGCCTATTAAGAATTTGTGTTATTGGCACATCTGTTGGTGAACATTTGTAGTAGAAATTATTGCATCGCAGATGTTGAAGTATTAACTATTTTTAAGTAAAAATTCATTATTTTTAAAAATGAACTTTTAAATTCTCTTCAAGTCTAAACTTCAGATAGTTAGCTACAAAAATTGGCTTCAACTATTTCTTTATATTCTGATAAACGACTAATGCCCGCCGAGGGGCCCAATGCGCAGTTAGCGGCGATTTTATAAAACATAAGTGAAAGAGTAAATACTGATCTATCGTTCGTTGTTTTTAGATTTAAGAATTGTTATTTGATCGCGAGTTATGAGCATATAAGATTTACGTGAAGAAACCATTATAGGCTTTAATAAATTTTGGGAAATTTTGGCATAAATATGTCATACAGTAAAATCATTTTACTAATGATAATAACAAATATTTAATGAAAATGTAGTCTTGTACAGAAACATTTATTTATAAAAATGGCTCACATTTAGGTTAAAAATTGTATTTTGGAACATTAGCAGAACTTAAATAAATTTGAAACTTCAGTATTTGTGAGCTGAAAAGCAAAGTATATCATCAAAATCCAATCTTAAGACTAACTACAATTAGCCAAAAAATGAGTAAACATTCAAAAATAAAATTTCACGAAATTCGGAATTCCTTTTTTTTAAAAAAATCTGCTGTATTTTTTTGCAATGATAGGTTCAGCAATTACATGTATATATAAATTGAAAAAATTAAACGAGTACTATTGAATTGTAATACATTGCAAAAGGCTTTTTAGTATTGTTGCATTCTTCTGGTCTTCGAGAAAGGGGAGTCCTTACCGGTTGGATTGTGAAATAAAATAAAAAAGCAGACTTTTTTTATCTTGCAATGGTTAAAAATTTTGGATGCATTTTTCTTGAATTGCGAGTTTTCCACATATAAAACTTTTCTAAAATTCTAAAAATTTATTTCTTTTATATATAAATTTAAAAGAAATTTTTAGTCGTATTATATTAGTAACTGAAAAAAAGTAGAAAGTTTAGTAAGAAATACCAGTTTAATTCAAAGAATTTCATTGTAGTAAATGTCACCGCAATTCTTTGTAGAGGCTACTTATACCGAAAATGATTAATATTAGTTTTTATTAAGTGTAAATTGCATTGATGCTGCAGGTAGCAGCAACTTTCTAACTGTATACTAATTTTGTGATTTTTAAAATGGGAGCAGTGAAAATCGAAATTACTTCAAAGCTCTCTGTGCTGATTATATAAATCATTTCATGAAATAATTATAACAGAGGATTGCTTAGTCTTTTGTTAACGATAAGTAATAGCAGGTGGCGTGTGTAGCGTTCTCAATGATACAGCATTTCTCAAAATCTCATGATTAAATTTTCAGGCTTAGCTCCAAATTAGGGCGCTTTGAAATTTTCCTCTATTTTGGTTGCATCAACATTTATAAATGGTGGAATATACACGGTTTCTGTACGTACGTGCATTGTATGTTACAAGGCAATGCTTACTTAAAACCTGAAACAGAGATCACGAAGTCTTAAGTGTCAAATTTCGTTATGCCAAAAATAAAATGTGCAAATTATAACTATTTGCAATTACAATGGACATGTAGATTAGGTGTGGATTATTGTTACCATGCAAAGAATTGCAGACAGATAGATATTTAATTTAATATTCTCTACGAAATATTTTAGACGTATTCTTCAAATTAATAATACATAATACATCATTGTTGAGCACATTTCAGAGAAAATTAAGTGGTAGCAATTTGCCATGTATACTGGTAGTTGAAGAGGGTGCATGTATCTATCTTAATTTAAAATTCTCGCATGAAAATAAAATTTGAATTAACATTTAGAAAATTTTTCCAAAATTTGAATATGAACTATGAAAGTAATTGAGCTGTTGTTTTCCTAGTGAATATAGATTAGAATTATTCCAGGTCAACTATGTAAAAATGCCTTTAATGATTTTAAAATGAAATATTGATATATATATATATATATATATATATAAGCTATAAATCTGTGTAAAATACGTTGATTAGTAAGTTTTTATAGCATTTGTAACCCACGTAGTTTCTTAGTCTGGCTATGAAATCACTGTTGCACACGCTTAAGTGCTGCAAAGCTTGCTATTGTAACAGCTTAGAATGAGTTACACTTTTTTGTCTATACCTATTCACACATAGTTTTCAAGTATGCTGTCAATAGATGATCGAATTTGTTAACTTGCAAATTGGCAAATATTAAAAATAAATTTTCAAATTCAGTAAGTGTCAATAAGAAACACTTATCAAAGATACAAGTAGAGTTCATGATCTAGAAAGATATGTCCTAAAACATTGATGAAAATCGAAGCCATTCAATCAGGACCACCTTATAACTTTCAACAATACTGTACAGAGCTATTCAAAAACTCCCAGGTAGGCATGGCATGAAGAGTTTTCATTTTTCGTAATCCAACGTAAATCAGATGATGACAAGATGTGGTTACATTCATTTTGTGGAAGAGTCAAATATATTCAACTGCCGCATTTGGAAAACCCAATGCTGATTTCATTTCCCGAAAGTTAATGAATTGTGTTGACTACACAACGTGACACTTTTTGGTCCTATTTTTTAAACAGGATATGAGTAAGTATAATTATTTGGATTTTCTAGTCACAATTTTGGTGCCTCAAATGAAAGTATATTTTTTCACGAACAATTTTGTTGCAAGTTTGCACACCATGTAAATTGGGGCTCAATATGAGGAAATTTTTGCATTTGGACTTATTGCTCTTAGAGTAATTCTTCTGGGGATATTTGCGGAGAAAGTGTACAGTTCTACAATTAAAATTGTGTTGATTTGAAGACTAAGATTGAATACGTCGTGGAGCAAATTGCGACCTTTCATGGACTCTTGAATTTTGACATTTCCATAGAGATGGCGCATGTTCCTTGAGCAGAAAAGATTCCATTTTGAAAAGTACATGTAATGTACCTGTAAGTGTCCATTATGAAAACATTTGTAAAGGAAATAATTGTTATATTTTTGATCACTTTGTATATCGGCCATAAAAAATCGTCACTCACATGTATTCGCAAAAGTATTTTCAGTTTACAAATTATTTTAACATACGTTTTCTATAAAAAAATTGATTGTTTTACAAAAATATGGGCCTTAGGAATTGGTAAGTTATAGTTTGAAAACCCTAAAAACCCATAAACAATTAACGAACATATATATATATATATATTCCAGCAGCGCTAGGGTGCTCGGAAGTGCGCTGATTAAGAGTACGCACCTAACTGTTTCTCTATTTACAATTGCTTAGGTGTCTTATATACAATTTTACACTAGACAATATGTACAAATAACTAGTGAACACTAGTAAACACGAAAACAAAANCCTGCCGGTGCCACAATATATATATACCTATATACATATATAAACGAAATATAACGTTGGTTCAAGCACTCAAAGTCTATTGACTAATGCCTCATCTTATTTTTTTTGAGAATGGAATAATATAATATAAAATAAATATACCTTTACCCTAAATGTTTATTAGAAGCTATACCATAAAATATTTGACGTTAGAATCATAAACACCTGAAGAAACGAAAATGGTCGTATACTTCCAATATGCATGAACGCTAGTCTAAGAACACTGAAAACACATAAATTACGTAAAATGATAGGCTGTAATAATTTTGTGGTGGCTGTTAATTTCAACCATAACGTTATTATCCTTGACAGTGTCACTTAACTTGTTTGGGAACCTGTTTCTAAGACAGTTTATTTAATAAGTCATGATTGTGGTATATTCATAATTAGTTTCTTATTGAAGGGACATGTAGGCTGTCAGACAAAGCTTTGCTTTAGAAATGACAGTCGATTTATAATGTGTGACATCGATAGACATGTTTCGAATTAAATCTGCTGTTATTCTAAGATTACAGGTGACAAAAGACAAAATCCTAGTCAATTATTTATATGGATATATCGAGAGGAAAACATTTTGACACCTCCATTTATCAATATTCTTTAGCAGACAGAAATGAAATTAATTGAAATAGTTGAAGCATTTCACCATTAAATGTGCACTTTTTAACTTATTTCACGGATGAGTTCGTCTGATACATCAAAGTGTACACTACCAATACTTGTTACGGAGCTGCAAATGTTTTCTGTTATTCAAAAAGTTCAAATTAATCCAATGATTCCTTCAAAGTTGTAAATACTTCAACTAAAAATATTTACTTTATTTTATTGGTGGGAAGACCTCAAAATTTATAGAGTTTATAAAATAAGCCCTAAGATATTCAAGCACATCCATAATTTGGAAGGCAACTAAATAAGGAAGAAAGTACATCAAAGATAAATCTAATTGCGAAAGTACTTCGTGCCACAGAGTTTCTAAATTTAATGTAACCTTTAAATAAATCTAATATAATTATACCATTGATATATTATAAGCTGCTTCAATATTTTAATCAATCATTTCTACGGAAATCAGATTTTGTCTAACAAAGATCCTCAAGAATAAGAGAAAAAATTAGAATGAAACAAATCAGGCTTAATGTACCAAGAAGTCTTAAGAATCAAGCAAAAAAGTAACATAGGACCTGCATTGTGTCATATAATACAATTATTTTTCATTTATATATATATATATATATATATATATATATATATTTATTTATTTAACATCTTATATTGCAATCCTATATTCGCTTAATAGCAAAAAAATTACAGCATGTATATGACACTGCTTCATTGAAAAAATTTATATGGGAAAACGGGAGATTTTCTCTTTGAATATGAATCGGGTATATACTAATGACTCTGTTAAATTTTATTGTCCTTAGTTAGCACTTCTCATATTAGACTATTATTTTTGACATAAATCTTCAAGGTGATAAAATCAGGATTTACATTTTAAAAAAATTGTAGTAGTAGAGATTAAAGCAAATTCGGCTTAATTATTCGGAAAATAGTCGTTTAGGTAGTTTCTATGGGCTTCTGAAATACTATTATGGCGTAACTAGATGCAGTATTTTACAGATCAACTAAATTTAATTAAAATATGCAACATATTTATTTGCGGAAAGCTAATGAAGATCAGTTGTTTAATAAAATTTATTTATATTGTTCCCTTACCTATTAGCTGATTTAATTCTCATTCAATAATTTGTCTTTTATTAACAAAATTGCAAAATATCCCACGTAATAGTGTCATCAACCAATTTATTTAGGCTTAATGAATAAAATGTACAAGTACACTATAGCCCTAATTTGGTGCCTTGAAGCTCTCCATAAGGCATTATCACCTCTAATCTCTGTTGTTTAAAACAGAAGCTTTGTTATTTTATCTTGTACTTTGGTTTCTTGCAGCCTATTTTGATTAAAAGCTTTTTGAAGCCAGAGATGGTGCCGGTCCGGGTCGGGCCCACGATTTAAGAAATTACGGACAAAAACTGCCGAATAAAATGAATTGTAACAAGTTTGTAAATATAAATAAATTTTACGCCTATCTCTGCAATAATTTATTAATAAAGTAGGTAGGTAAACAAGATCTGCTAATAGATTCGCATATTCCATCCATAAATGAGAAAATAATAAACAATTACAGGACACAATCGATATGTTCAAATGGATCAATAAATATTGAAGAGCCGAAATCGGGCTCTAAAAATTCCAAAACGGGCCGAAAACGGGGTTGAAATAGTAGTTGACGAGCCGGGCCTGAAAATTTCGGCCGTGTCCATCTCTGGTTGAAGCTCAAGCTCTTTTTTTTATTGAAGTAAACAAAGTTGACTTGACTTATCTTTAATAGCACAAACTGATAGGGATAAATAACGTCAACAATTACGTACTGTATATTGCATGAACCTGGAAAATCATTTCAAAATTTGGAAAAAATCCTGAAAAATTTTACATTTCGATCATTAACATAGATTAATTCTCACAACTCGAAATTTATTACTTTGATAAGTTATTCAAATTGTAGACATTGGCCATTTTGGTAAATTATTACTCATTTTTTAAATTTATGTTGTCAGAAAATATGTAAACACAAGCTCTATGCCCCAAAATTATTTATGAGTGCAGGAATGTGTAGTTATGATTAGTGCTCACAAACAAGCTGAATCATTAATGTTTGACATTTCATTTAAAATAATATAGTAACGCTTCATAGTTTTTGACAACTGCGGTCACGTTGTGTTACGTAACAATATTAGCTTGTAATAAATGTGGTATCAATCGCTGCTGGAAATGGTGTAATCTAAATATCTTTTGATTGCACTTGTCACTGATATTGTCGTTTATAAACAATTGGCTTGAACAAAAAACTGAAATCTATTGTGACACGCAATAAAATAATATTTCTTTTCTTAGTATGCGCAGAAACTATTTCTGCACATTAGGGAATTCGGTGTTTACTAACAATTTTGACGTGCGAAAAATACCAGACTGACGCTTGTGTCTTCTAAGTCTCTATACGTCTTTTTTAATTAACAGCATTATTGAATTAACAAAATATTGCTTTTTTAAAAAATCATTTTTAGAAACAGTATTGCCAAAACCTTCTAGCGTAAGCAAATAAACTAAAACCAAAGATTAGTATTATTAACCCCAGACACCATTACTTTGTCAACAGTTTCAAAATGATTTTCTCCAAGCTCATCTGGAAATTTTGTAATGATGAGATTTGGACACATTTATGGGTAAGTGTGCTTCCGTATTATGGTGAAAATTTATGAATAAAAATGTTTCCTGTGTTTAATGTGTATTAACATTTTTTCAATTCAACAACCTTCAAGTGCTTCCCATTCCTAGTTCTCANGTGACACGCAATAAAATAATATTTCTTTTCTTAGTATGCGCAGAAACTATTTCTGCACATTAGGGAATTCGGTGTTTACTAACAATTTTGACGTGCGAAAAATACCAGACTGACGCTTGTGTCTTCTAAGTCTCTATACGTCTTTTTTAATTAACAGCATTATTGAATTAACAAAATATTGCTTTTTTAAAAAATCATTTTTAGAAACAGTATTGCCAAAACCTTCTAGCGTAAGCAAATAAACTAAAACCAAAGATTAGTATTATTAACCCCAGACACCATTACTTTGTCAACAGTTTCAAAATGATTTTCTCCAAGCTCATCTGGAAATTTTGTAATGATGAGATTTGGACACATTTATGGGTAAGTGTGCTTCCGTATTATGGTGAAAATTTATGAATAAAAATGTTTCCTGTGTTTAATGTGTATTAACATTTTTTCAATTCAACAACCTTCAAGTGCTTCCCATTCCTAGTTCTCAGATATTAAGGTTGGTCAAATGATATTTACAACAACCACTAGCATACATTATTTTGTTTTCTGTAAATTTCTGTTCAGGTCCGCACTTCACAAATATGAAGTCGTTGCACTGTAACTGCGTAAGCTTCTGACATCACGCAAAGGCACGCCTGGACAGGTTCGTGCCCGCCCGTGAATTAGACATGAAAATGATAGAGGAGCCGGTACTCTATCCAGATTGTTTTCAGATTTGAGAACATCTCATAAATTTTGAGCGCTTAACACCATCACAAATTGTAAAATAACCAGTTATTTAGTCAAGTATCGGTATAGGAGATTATTCCATGAATGCATATCATCTACAAGGATAACGAATTTTGGAGTTGCCTATAATTTGCATGCTAATAATGTGTCGATATCATCCATCTAAGGATTCAATTTTTCAATTATTGAACAATTAATGCTCAAAGTGTTAAAATTTATTTTTATAGAAATTAAAATGGCTATTTGTGAAAAGACCTATGGCGATATTTACGTAAGTAGCATAACAAAGCAAGATAGATATTTAATGTTAGGTATTATAATATTTAAAGCTCCAAGCGAAATATCCATTAAAATTGTTTAATAATAAATACAGAATTAGGCAGTTCATTAAATTCCTAAAATTCCTTTTCTCTTTTATCATATATTCATTGCTTCTATTTTTCCAAAAAAACACAAAAAGATGTCTGCATCAAAGTACATAAAAATCATCCTGGTAATTAAATAATATAGCATATTCACGCAATACTCTAAGAATGAATATTTACTTAGTTAAAACTAATATTATGCATGATATAAAACAGGAGTCGGTCTGGCTAATATAATGTATTAATAAAGAAGAATGAGAAACATAATTACTACATATTGTCCTCTATTCCTGCATCAGCGACGCTAAGCACCTTTCATTTATGTTTTTGTCATTATTTTAGTCGATTCATAACTTCGGTGAGTTGATTTTGGTCAAATTTTTCGAAATATTTTTTTGCATTATGCGCAAAACTAATTTATTCATGCTAGAAGCGGAATTCATAAGATGTCTGGCATACATTTCAGTTTTTTAGCCATTTCTGCACATTGACGAAAATTGAAAGAAGAATTCTTTACTGAGAAAAGAGCTCACAAAAATATGGCAGGTAGACATATTGAAAATATTTACTTTTTCAAAAGTGGATGGCGCAAAAAATTGCATGCAAGTAATTTGAGGCAATTGTGTGATTGGTAGTATATGTAGTAATTTGAACATGGTGTTTATAATTGAAAGAATCACTAAATTGCAATTTCTCGCTTTCCTGAAACTCAAATTGATATATTTGATTGTTTTTGATAATTGAATTTACAATGTTTTCTTCTAATAAATGGTAGGAACTCATAATATAATATCTTAAAAGATCACACAAGTAAGAACGAGAAGAAAACATTAATGACCGTTAAGACGCATCAGTTGCAATCGGGAATCATGTACTCATTAAAGCTCGCAAAGTTTTTTCTTTGGATTGTAGCAAAAATCGAAGAGAATGTCTATCAGCAATGGAAGCAATCACTAATATCAGAGGGACAGTTATTACAGGCAATTTTAGGCAATTTAGTATATGTAGATTTTAAAAATTAACTACATTAAAGGAAACTTTCATAATGAGAATTCTCTTCCTTTATATTAGACTGTACATAACTCATTCAGGAAGAGCACTGAATATTTGGCCCCTGACTCTCTTTGGCTACGCTACTGTATATAATGCTGTGTTACTTTTCTTCAAGGGTTCTACGTGACCAGGATTTTTTGGTCCCAGTGCTTTTTATTCCCTTTGTATTCTGTCATAGTCCCATGAAATTTTCCTATCCCACTGTTTCATTTTGACAAAAATTAGCAAAAAATTGTAAATAATATTCTGAAATCCATGGTTCCAAAACCTTCAATTTGATGCCAGGATCAGTAAATCCCATTGAACTAGTCAGTATCACAAAGTCCTACCTTCTTCTTCTACCAGTACGATTTCTTAATATCTGGACCTGCCGTCAGTCACACCGAAGATAAAAATGAACATTGTCCTTACAAAATTACAAAGGAGATGTAATCCAAGAACAACTAAATTGCATAGTGGTTAATAGCTTATCACAATGTGAATTTCCATAAGAGCGGATCAATAAACTAACTTCGCTGAAAATGAAACACTAAATGTTTAATATTTGACCAAGTGCATTTATTACTCAAGTAGCTGTATTCTATTAATTCTAATGATATTTAACATTAAACAGCCATGCGTTCTTTTTAAAGGACAAACCGTTTTTCCACATTTACAATGAATTTTCCCAAAGACTATTTCTAAATTTGAAAATCTTTTTGTCATGGGTAGGTCTATTGGGGAACACACTTTGGTGCAATGTTGAAATTTTCTATTAAAGCGTATTGCTGTGGCAGAGGTTGTTGAAAAGATTAACAAGTTTTCTTAGAAATTTTAGAATTTTCAAAAAAGATTTCAATGTATTTAGAAGGTTTCGAGCACTGGAGGCAACAAAGAACTTTGACTGTTTCTTCATAAATGCACNTGGAGCGCGAATTGATCTGGATACAAAAAAGTGGATCCATTGACAGCTATGCCAAAAAATGCGCCCTTGTCGAATATCACTTCGACATTTGTGAACAGTATTAACATTAAAACCAAGAGAGCCTAAGATTACTATTATGTTTATTAACAAGGAGATGCTAAGATTAAAAATTTAGATACATTCGGGGAACAATCAATAGCCCACATAATTTAAACACAAGTGATATTCGAATAGAAGGCGCTTAAAAACTCTTTGCATTTGGTAACACTCCTTTTATTCTTTCTATTCACAAAATAGATCATTCATCATCACGAATTTGCCCATTTCAGAAGCAGTTTGCAGAACACGCTTGAAGTACCCTATGAATAATTTGATGGAATGCAAAATTATCTTTAAGCAATCAGAAAAAGTAATTCAAGATATTCCTGGAATAACTATAGTTGAAAAGTAAAGATACTCGCAATTTACCTTGATCAGGCAATTATTAAAAGAGCAAACTCAGCAATGTTTGTTCTATTTCGTTTTAAGAAACTTGGATATTCTGTTTACAAAGATTATGTTCTATATGAGCCACATGTACAAAAAGCCGATATCTTATGGTTTCTCTGCATACGGAGAAATTAACAAACATTGGTTGAACAAAATCGAGGCACTGTGACAAAAGGTTATAGCATTTTGTTGACCTGAACTAATAGATTGAGCTCGTTATCATTTGAAGTTTAATGATTTTGAGTTACTAGGGTNCCAGCGCGCGAATTTAGAGCGAAAAAAAAGAGGGGACTCTGTTCTATCATGTGGTGATTTCAGAATGATATGAGAAGATCTAAATGAAATCCGATGGTCCCACGATAATGTAAAAATTGCGATTTGTATGTTTGAAAGAATTTTACAACTTTTTCGTTATTTTACTTGAATATAAATTGTGAAATTTTAAATGCTATACAATATATTTGTAAATAGATTTGATAATTTTGCATTTTTGGGATATTACGGTGATTAAATTGAAATGAGTTTCAGAATTCAGCTATTTTTAAAAGAGTTTATCGAATAATATTTACGATATTTACAGTTGGTGCTCCTCTTTTTTTCAGAAGTAGCGTTTACTAGGGTATTTAATTCAATTGTTAATGAATTGGATGCAGCAAGACATTAGTTTTTATAGTAATACCATCAAAATTATTTTTTCATATGAAGATGTGTTGTAAATCTCTTAGATTTACTATTCTGCACATCTTTATGGATAAAACGAATTAGTGCTCAAATGGCTACGGATTTTATAAAAGATACTATGTGTAGCGTTTATCAAACCAGTGCTAATAAATTCACTAGTAAAGTCTTCTCCATTCATTTTTTACAAATTAAACTCCAAGCAAANTCATAGTTTTTGACAACTGCGGTCACGTTGTGTTACGTAACAATATTAGCTTGTAATAAATGTGGTATCAATCGCTGCTGGAAATGGTGTAATCTAAATATCTTTTGATTGCACTTGTCACTGATATTGTCGTTTATAAACAATTGGCTTGAACAAAAAACTGAAATCTATTGTGACACGCAATAAAATAATATTTCTTTTCTTAGTATGCGCAGAAACTATTTCTGCACATTAGGGAATTCGGTGTTTACTAACAATTTTGACGTGCGAAAAATACCAGACTGACGCTTGTGTCTTCTAAGTCTCTATACGTCTTTTTTAATTAACAGCATTATTGAATTAACAAAATATTGCTTTTTTAAAAAATCATTTTTAGAAACAGTATTGCCAAAACCTTCTAGCGTAAGCAAATAAACTAAAACCAAAGATTAGTATTATTAACCCCAGACACCATTACTTTGTCAACAGTTTCAAAATGATTTTCTCCAAGCTCATCTGGAAATTTTGTAATGATGAGATTTGGACACATTTATGGGTAAGTGTGCTTCCGTATTATGGTGAAAATTTATGAATAAAAATGTTTCCTGTGTTTAATGTGTATTAACATTTTTTCAATTCAACAACCTTCAAGTGCTTCCCATTCCTAGTTCTCAGATATTAAGGTGGGTCAAATGATATTTACAACAACCACTAGCATACATTATTTTGTTTTCTGTAAATTTCTGTTCAGGTCCGCACTTCACAAATATGAAGTCGTTGCACTGTAACTGCGTAAGCTTCTGACATCACGCAAAGGCACGCCTGGACAGGTTCGTGCCCGCCCGTGAATTAGACATGAAAATGATAGAGGAGCCGGTACTCTATCCAGATTGTTTTCAGATTTGAGAACATCTCATAAATTTTGAGCGCTTAACACCATCACAAATTGTAAAATAACCAGTTATTTAGTCAAGTATCGGTATAGGAGATTATTCCATGAATGCATATCATCTACAAGGATAACGAATTTTGGAGTTGCCTATAATTTGCATGCTAATAATGTGTCGATATCATCCATCTAAGGATTCAATTTTTCAATTATTGAACAATTAATGCTCAAAGTGTTAAAATTTATTTTTATAGAAATTAAAATGGCTATTTGTGAAAAGACCTATGGCGATATTTACGTAAGTAGCATAACAAAGCAAGATAGATATTTAATGTTAGGTATTATAATATTTAAAGCTCCAAGCGAAATATCCATTAAAATTGTTTAATAATAAATACAGAATTAGGCAGTTCATTAAATTCCTAAAATTCCTTTTCTCTTTTATCATATATTCATTGCTTCTATTTTTCCAAAAAAACACAAAAAGATGTCTGCATCAAAGTACATAAAAATCATCCTGGTAATTAAATAATATAGCATATTCACGCAATACTCTAAGAATGAATATTTACTTAGTTAAAACTAATATTATGCATGATATAAAACATATATATATATATATATATGGATTGACGGAAAACAATGATACTAGCCGCGAATCAGGAAGTCCATTTTTGCAAATTGTGGCAAATTTCAAATTTAATGCTCTTATTAAAATTATTCAAATATACTCAAATTGAGAGTCGCTAGATTTGAAAAAGAACTCATTAAGTATTATTGTTCAAATTAATAGCTGAAAACATCTTTTAACACTATTAAAATATATTACTTTAAACATTCATAAAAAAATCCCTGCAATGCTATTATTTGGTCAATAAATTGGGTTGTTTTCAATTAATTTTCAGGTAGTCAACTCCAATAAAATTGCGTTTTCAATATGTGAATCAGGAGAAATGTCAGACATGATAGTTATTAAGGAAACCAAATTTCCACTATTTTCTAGACATTGTAGTTGTTTAATTAAATTATGAGACAAGCATCTAAATTGAATTTTAAACATTTCTCTATATGGCCTTAAGTAACTATGTAATAATTGTCATTGCCTGTGATCGAGTTTCTTACAAGGTTGCCATAGGTAGTACTGCTTCAAGTAAAGCAATAATTTTTTAGGAACTTATTGAAATTTTCGACTTGAGAAAATTATTTGGTGATTGTGGTTTCTTTTTTTTGTAAGTGATACATTCAATTTTTTAAAAAAATAACAATATTAGTTTTAATTTATATATATATATATATATATATATAATGAGAATGCCTTTTTCTAACTCATTTTTAAGGATTGTAGCCAGGAGAGAATGGAATGCAAGTGCTGGAAGATGCAGTGTTAATATTGAAAACAACATCCTGTGTTTCTCGATTCTTAAAATAGAATACATATAGCTCATATAACATTGTTGCCATTTTCATCACACAACACATTTATATTCCCGGTACACACATACATCAACTGTAAGTTATGATTTTCTATATTTTTTGCAGGTGGTACGCATCTATATAAACTGTATTCAGTATCATAATTTGAGAGGCATAGATAATTTACTGGCAGTCTTAATCATTCTATGAATTAGTAATCCCCTTGGAACTACGAAATCATTTGATGTCATCCTGAAAATACTGGTAGTAAGAATATTGCATGCCTTTGAATGGTCTACAAAGTTTACATCGACTCGAATTCACATCGACCTGAAATCTGACACAGCTTTTCAATTGAAGAAATCATTGATAGCGAAAATATAACTTAATTGAAAATTCACACTCTATTTTACAAATTATTATTTTTAGTGTAAGAAATTCGAAATTATTGTAAAATTTGAAATTTTTTCAAAAAATTTTTAAATTGAAACGTAATTAAGTGCATTCAATTTTTAGCTAAGCTTCAGTATTTTTTTATGCCTGTAGATTGCAAAGTTTTCTGTAATTACCGAATTGGTTTCATATTATTCTATGATTATCTTCACCNCTTTTCTTATCATTGAATTTGTATAATAAATGCAGTATGAATAAGCAATATTGCTTTGTTTGGAAAAAACTTATCTGACAACCCTATATATATATATATATAAAGCTAAAATTCTGCTTAAAGATTCCATTGTTATATGGGAGATTCGAAAGCAATTTTCATATTGAAAGTGGTTGATATAAACGCTGGTCGATGTAAATTTCGGTCGATGTAATATTTGTCCGCCCTTTGAATAGTTTCTTAAGTGAACAAAACAAGCAAATATACAAAATAATGAAATAGCACCACTATCTATGTTTTGGGAAGTCTTTGTTGTAATATTAGAGAAAGTTATTATAAACAAGGCTTATAAATCGCTAGCAAGGCTTGTGTTTAATTTCCCTAAAATCTGTAATAATGACAATAAAAAGATTTTCTTTTCAGTGCGAATTCGAATAATATTGCAGTAAATAAAATTCTTTAGACTGAAATTTTATCACTATGCGGCGTCAAATTACTATTAAAGTTCTTACTTCGCGCGAATATTCATATAATTTAAAAGATATTCATAAAAAGTTTCTAGTTCAAAGGCACCGCATCAAATTTTAAATCTTAAATCTATATTCTCAACAATAAAAATCAATGTGACGCCAATAGCATACCTTAAAAGTTACACTTCATATAAACATCATAAACAACTTGTCTATGAATTATATATATATATATATATATATATATATATATATCAACATATATAAATATATATATATATATATATGTAGTAGAAAATTTACAATGTACTGCATTTAACATTGTTAAAATATGCATACACATTTTGGTTTTAGTTTATACTTATTTTAGGAAGACAAAGTTTGTATTGACGATTATCTTGAAATCCATAACGGTCGATTAGCGTGCATGGGGCTATGTGTACGTCAAAGAAAAATAACTATTACCGCTATTTGCAAAAGATAATATATTGGCACTTTTATTATGGGAAAAAAAGTTTTTTCTGCTAATAAGAAACCAAAATAACTGTTATAAATTTGTTGGATAAACACTCTAATAGACCGATAAGAGTCACAAGTCGTCACATGTATGTTTGAAATTTTGAAATTGCCGCAATTTCGCTTTACTACTTTTTATGCATTTTTTTTAAATTGGAACACATGACCAAAAATACCTATATAATAATCACTATGATGCCAAATTATTTTCACCAAAATCCAAAAAAATTTTCCCGCAATCAAATTAAAAGTTACAAAGTTGTTTAACAAGTTTATAAATTATTGTTATTCTCTACATACTGCAGCTAACTTAGTATAAAATAAGCATATATTAATTTTATTGCACATGCATTCCTCAAATTTAGACATTATATTTTTTGTCACAAAAATTACTTCAGTTTGTTTTCTTTTCTTCAATTAAGAAAAACATCCGATCTGAAAAGGAATTGTAAGAACTTCATTTTTAGAATGTTGTTTGGGAGTTAAAAAATTATATTTGAAAAATTATAATTCAAGTGAAATTTGCTTTTAAGCATTTTACTAATTGGAATTTAAAAATTTAACGACAGTTTCATTAATAGAATTCTTAAAATTTCCTTGCAGTGTTAGATTAGAAATCAACTTTGGTGGAAATTAATATAAAAAGAGGATTTGACAGAAAAAACTGTATATTTAAAATTATTAAATATTAAATGGGCGTTTAAAGACCATTAATTACTTAAAATTTGTACTTTAGTTTCAAGGCTGTTTTCCAATATCTTAAAAGCCATTATATTTGGGAACAAATGAAAAAAATAATTTATGTGAGAAACTAAAAACCGCAGACAACATAATTTACGTACATCTTTTTCTACAAATTCTTAATGACAACAGAATTAGTAAAACTATCTTCGTATTCATAGATGGACGCGGGTTTAATTTTTTATAACCGCATTGCACCGCACTCGGAGTGAGTGGACCTGCAACCGTACCGCACCCGCAACACACCCGCTATTTTCTAAATGTCGTCTGTCAATTACAAGTAATTAAGCCAAAAAATCTCAATAATCGATATGACTTTCTATTAATTTTGTTTAATTGATGTCAAAAGTCAAATATATTATATTATTTAGATTTTGTAGTATAATTTATATTGTATTAGTTTAATATCACACATGTAACAAAATAGAAATTTCCACCAGCACAGCACCGCACCCATGCGAATGACGTGGAAAGCAGCAAACCGCGAGGGTAACCCCGCACTCGCGCCCATCTTTGTTCGTACTACAGTCCCTTTGTATGATCCAAACCAAATTTATATCATAGTTATGATTATGATTAAGAATACGAAAGAGATGAAGAAGAGAAACTTTATTTCTCAGGCTTTCAAATAACGCAAGACGGAAATTTCAAATTAATTACAAGAAAGAGAGTTTAGATAAAGCTGTTTTTGTATCAAATTTTCATTGTTATCAGAGATTTGCACTAATTTTTGGCCCTTATGGAATTAGCACGAACTAGGGAAATTAAAAATTTAAGCATTTTTCAAAAAAAGGCGTTCGCATAACATTATTCTTCTATCAAATACAGATGTTCAAATTGCTATCTTTGTAAAAGCGAAGTAGCATACGGGTACTTGTTTCTCTATAAAGATAACATAGAACTGTTTAGAAATTGTTTTAGATAAGTTTGTGGAGAGCCTAGCAGTTTGAATTTTCACAATGCATATAATCTAGTATCATCTTTTGAGATCAGTTTCTGTAAATCAAGTGAAAATGTTCTCACTATAATACAACATCGAATATTATTTTTAATTTCTAAATTTTAATAATCTTGTAGTAATTATGTTTGTTGACTAACGTTTACACTGTAGATAGGTTTCTATTTTATATTCTCAGAATTAAACAATTATAAACTATTACACCAATCATCAGTCTATTTTGAACCAGCTTTCCATGGTTGGAAGCGGTTGGGGTGGGTTGGGTCGAGATTTTTGAACCGGTAAAATGGTTTAAGTTTTTTTAAGGACAAAGGGACGCAGTGGAATCAACTATTGCTCTCAAGGAAGTAATGAACAACAATTTATACTAATGAATTCGTACATATTTACTACAATCGATTTCTTTATTAACTTAATTAATTGTTATTTTAATATATTCATCTGTGTGCTCGCATATTTAAAACACTAAAATGCTAAGTTGGAATCTAATCCATTTTGGAATTAGGATATATTTCCCACCGTTTGTATACCGGTCAGGCTGGTCAACTGGCATGAAATTTTCAAAAATGCCGGTTGGGTTACTATTTTTTCCGACCAGTTCCACCCATACAGCGTTCTGCTATCTTGCTTAACAACCGCATTCCAAATAATTACTTTATAGCTAAAAAACTGAATATAATTTAATTGCTTAAAAGTGCGAGAAATTACCGACCCATTTCAATTAAAGATCCTTTAAATAAATTGTTTGAGAAATTTCTATATAGCGAGATTAGTAATCACTTTGAAGTACATTGAAAGGTAAATAATGGAGCTATAATTTTTTAGGATTTTATAAAAATCAATAAAAATTATTGAGACGTGGATTCAATGTTGATTGCTGCTGCTATGAGATTATAAACGTCAATTCAAAATACGACATTAGATTTCGTTGGGATTAGTGAAAAACACCCAATATTTACAACAATTTGAGAGGTAATTATCATCACGGCCATTTTTCAATTTAGTTGGCGGCCTCATATTTTAAAAGGTCATGTTATTGTAGAGTGACGAAAAGCAGAAACGCTATAACAAATCACTATAAGCAGTAACTGAACATTGAATCAATATATTATTACAAATCCACTTAAGTGAAATGTTAGCAACTAAGTTTTCTGACCTTCAAAAATAGGTTGAATTCAACTAAAGCCTTTTTAAAATCATTGTTGAATGATGCTTCGATAGAAATAAAGACAACATGGAGTTTCTTATTCAATAATCTCATGTGTATAAACAAGTAATGTATTCCAACAAAACTATGATAAAATGCCATGATCAACACCAAACAGAATTTCTAACTTAACACTACACTAAATTTTATTTAACTACTGTTTAAAGCACTCTCCATTTTGTAAACATGCGTCAATTTAGTTAATATTTTAATACCTACTGTGTCGCTATGAAACGCAAGCACAATAATTTCACATGCATCTTTAACAAACATGAGAATACATTCAACAAAAATAATTGATCAGAAATACAATTGAAAATTCGTAGAGAAACTATAAAATACAAATATTTATGTAAACCACATTAAAACTTAAAGATAAATTACACTCACATACACAATACATGCGGAGTTGTATAAATTTTGGTAATTATTTTTAAGAGTATTCTTTAAATTAGTGATATTTGGACAATGTTATTTCGTGTAACGAACAAATACATTAGCTAAGCAGTTCGTGAGCAATGATTGCTTTTTGGTTTTGGCGTGTTTTTGATGTTGTTTATAAAGTCACAGGTTTCTAGTTGAAGTCATAATTAAATCACTTGCCTTCTAAGTGGTACAGAACATGTTGAAATCATGATGAGATATTTAGCTAGCAACACTTAATTTTAATTATAAAATGACCTAAGACAATACCAGAAATTAATGTTTTGATAGATGCTTTCAAATCTGTCAAATTCATGCAGATTAATCAATAGAATATCGCTTACCTTCTCAGTGTCATTGTATTTGTTAGGCGTATTTTAATTTTGTGGAACTGTTGACAGTTTGATTTTAGGCATATATTTCCTTTACGGGGCTAGTCGGGCAATATTATTTCCAAACGTTATAAGCAGTTTGTATTTACTATAAAAATTGAAGCAATTCTTCCAAAAAGATTTCTCAAGTGATTTTATACAAACTTAAGCCATTCATTTTGGTCAATTGCAAACAATGCTAAATTCTAAAGTAGAGTGCTTTGCACTACTTAACAACTTCGTGCAAACTTGCTGACAAATAAACATTATTTTAAATTTTGTAATTTTAGATGAAAATTTGACAATGATAAAAAGGTGTAATCAAAACTTATCAATTTAATTCACATTTAAATTTTGAAATTTATTATAGACTTCCTGACAATTAAAAAAAATGGACTTCACAATTTTCATAAGCACAGGTAAGAATATTGTTTAGTAAGGTTTGTTTACAAACATTGTAGATTCGTGAACCAGTGTACCAGCATAATCACTATTAACATCTAATAATAAAAATTTGACAGTGTACACCCTCAGGCTTGCATTATTGAAACTCCATTATACAAACAGAGTGCATTTTCAATTAGACAATAGTAAATAAATTTACTGATATTCACAAAATTTGTTTTAGTTTCTCAAAAAAATAATGAATTGAGTTTTTCTAAAAGTAGTTTGATACTTCATGTTAACATCAAGTATTTAAGTTTGAGTATTACTTTGCCTATGGGTATCCTTAAGCATACAAACCATTTTGTATACATTTCAAACAATTTCTAAACATATCAAAAAATTCAGAAAGCCTAGGATTTTGCTTTACTAGCAAGAAGTATTTGGAAATAATAACACGTTTTCAGAGAAACTTATGATTTTATGAAAATCATTCAAATTCAGATAATCAGGCAGTTTTTAGCCCATGGGACCAATAGCTAACCACAACGATTTACTTTATTGTAGAGACCGCCCAAGTCCTTCAGAGTGGGAGATTAGCTCACAGACAAAAATTATAGTTCGATTTTTGAATATATATTAGATGATTCGCCAAGAATGAAAATTATTGCATTGCGCATTAATATTGTCTAGAATGAAAAAATATCATCTCTGTTATTAATAGTCTTCACCTCAAGCGTCTAGCTATAAAAAGTATAATTTTGAAGTTGTCTCGCAAATTAGCTAAAATTATTCGGAAATGTCGTTCTTCAATTCCTCAATTCTTTAATTAAGTTTATGCTACAACTAAATAACTTTCATTAAGAAAATAATGGGCGTAGTTTAATTCTATCAAGGTTGAACTAAGAATTAGATTCTCAATTCCATCACAATATAAACTTAATAATGTTATAAAGTTTGCTACATATCATTTAATTTAATTTTCTTCATTAAATTTGTGACATATACAGTAGAGGAAAAAATATATATATATATATATATATATATACATATATATATATACTGTATATATGAATGTCATGTAGATTAACAAAAATGACTAAATGTCTTACATATTATATTAATTTTTTACTATTTATATAGCAAAACTTATGCGTACATAAAGCAAACTTAACTACAAAGAAGGTTATGCCCAATTGCGTAAATTTACTCCAACACTCGCTTCAGTAAGTAAGCAAGATGGCTGATTATTGTATTTTGAAATGTAAGGCAATTTTAGAAGTAGCTCTTCTACTTGATTGGAAAATATCAGTGTTAATATTTTTGCTAATTAATAATGCTAGCTGTTACTTCTTATATAGAGGTGCCCTTATTCTCACTATGTTATAGTCTAATTATACTTAGTAAATATTTATCCATTAAAAATGAGGAAAACGTAAAATAAGAAACGCACTAATTGGCAGCAAGAAACATACTTTTAATTAAGCTCTGTTCACATTTCGAACAATGGATCTTTACTTGGCTGGTCCTTGTGATTTTCAACAATTTCATTGTTAGATTTTTTGTATTTCACAAAATTTACACTCTCAAATAAGATAAATTTGCATTTGATTAAGGGTAAATAACGATGGGTAATGGGTACATGCAAGGACTTAACTATATTAGAAACTATTTGAATTTGGTCGACTGATTAAAAGGGAAATATTTAAACTAAATGAACAGATTGATGGCATTTTCAATATATTTCAGATTTTCATATTTCTGAGTAATAGCGAATACGAATTCTCATTGCATAAACAGCGAGGGTATACTACTAGATGCAAGGGTGGAAGTGGGCCGGTATTTTTTGGCCAGCAAACCGACATACGACCCATGTTGTTTTTCAAAAATCGCATCAGCCCGGCCCGCAATCTAAGGGCGCTAGATGTGGTTTTCTTTGCTCGGCAGTCGACCCGAATGTTTTAGTTAGTCCAATAATCAGTCTGTTACGAAAAACAGGAACAAAACACTAGAAACATAGAAAGTATATGAAAAACAATTTAAGTTACCCCATCTTGCAAAATTAGATGCAATCTTAGAGTTCAATTTGGCTCGGATTAGTTCATTAGCACACATTAAAATTTTTTTCTCGGCCCAGCCCACTTCCACCCGTGACTAGTGCTGCTTTAATAGCAAAAATTTATAATTCATACAATTACTCGAATAAGTAATGATAAATTAATTTACAACCTATGATTATAATCACTTTTTGAATGAAAGTTATTAAAGACGTTCATTTGCATTATAAATCAATTTTGTAAATATTCGGGCATTATATTGGTTGCTATGTCGATTAATCCAAAACTTTGCATATCCCACGTTACTTAAAATTTATATTTTTTTCAAACGTCGATAGAGGAAATGCCAAAATCTTCCTCAGCAAAACATACAAGAGTTGCATTGAAATTTTGTAAATGGCATCATTAACTAGACGTATTTATTTTAAACGAATCCTTCACAAAACAAAACAAATGGAAGTTAAACAAAATTTTTATAACAAAAGATACACTGAATTATGCATAAGAAAGGCATCGCTCCGAAACTATAAAAAACAATAAATATACATTCAATATTTAATTTCAATATAAACGTCTGACAAAAACAAATGCAATGACTTCGCCATAACCCATTGTCGTATTTATTTACGAAATACTATTATGCATAAAATGGATCAAATATTCATTGCGTATAACTAAATTTAAGCATGCTGCATTTCTTGGACAATCCGCTGATTGACATTAAGCCAAAGTCGTCTGCTTAGTGAAGTATTGATTTTTCTTGATTTAAATAACATTCATGCAGCATTGTCTTCTAGACTTCAATAAAATTTGCAGCAAGATGAAAGAACTTATTGAATCCCATTACCAAAAGTTCTTCAAGCATTAAAACAGCAATTTTGCTGAAAAATTGACAAACAATGAGATAGATTGTTCTTAAAAATATAGTAAGCAGTCAATTAAAGCTTATTTCTTTTGCAAAAAGAAATTTTGAGGTTGCTTTATCAGTTTTCAGGCAATTGTGAAAGATTTTAGATAAGTGTACCATACATATTGGCTAAAATTTCTAGTTAAAATTTCGCTTGTTAAAAAAGGAATATTCATTATTCTATTTGTGAAAGTTGAAATTTGAACGCCTTTCACTTCATCTGTATATCCCAGCACAAAAAACAAGGAGTGCAGAATGAAAAATGAAGAAAGTCATTTTAAAAAATAATTTTGAAGAACAATCTCTGTTTGTGAACTTTCTTCAACTTATGTCTGAGGAGGGAGGTATATTGAATGATTCCCTTAGCAACATCACACATAGATGCTGGTTAGGACTAGCCACATTATCACGGGTCAGCCAAATTTTTGCATTATTTAATGAGTTTCTATTGGCTAGTTTCAGAAACAATTTAGAACACACAAGTTATTACAATTTGTCATTGTAATTAATGCCCAATTTTCAAACATTAAATTAATAAGTGGAGTGGTTTCGATCTCAACAACTGTTTTGGCACCATTATTGAAATTGAATAATAAATTGGAAAGTCTTTCATTTAAACTGTATTTAAAATTAATAAATGGGTTGAGTAGATTCTGTTCATTGCTCCAAAGTTTTCTATCCCTAATCAAGATATGAAAAAATGTTCATTTTTATCAGTAATACATTTTACTGCTCTTGACAAAACGTTCTCATTAGAACCTGGCACAAAAAGCATTGGACTTTCAAAGGTAAAAAGTTTTATTAGTATGGGGAGTTACCAATACAAATCTATGTTTTCATTAATGTTGACAAACACGAGGTATAAAATTTAGTAGTGTCAGGGCTTATGCAATACTTAATCCTATGAAATTACTTGTTTTTACAGTATTTATATTAAATATGTCAGAATTAATAATTTTCAAAGCTTCTTAAATATTAAAATTTAATAGCAGCTTTTGCTGTCAGTAATGAAATTTGAGTTTTCTCCTCAGATATGGATATATTTATTACTTCTATATGTAATAAATCTAAATTGCTCATTTTTGTTACTTATTTTATGCACCATTTCACCTCTAAATATATATATATATATATATATATATATATATATATAGACTTACCTTTTGACTAACAATGCAGTAAAAAACATAGAATTAGAACATATGAATGCATACATACAAAAATGCTTGAGTGTAAAACACAGTCTTATAGTTTGTCGTGAATTGTATAGTCTGGTGGGAACACACTATTTTGTTCATCATATCATAATAATTTTTTCAGTCCCGCACCTGATCTAGAACTTAGATTTGGTCCAGTGTCCTTTCATCTATTTCTGGTTCCGTCCTGATAATAAATTCAGTTATTAATTAAGTTAAGGGCTGAATTGAAATATTACAGACCAAGAACATGGCCGATTTGGAATTGAGCCGATTCTTAGGACCAAGCCACCCTTCCAATAACAGCGTATTCCAAATTATGACCATGTACACAATTTTCTCATACGTTACCAACATTAAAATGGCTCTTAGAGATGGTAAAGCTCACAAGATCTGCACATTGAATTTGATTGGATAATACATTGATTAATGCTACATATTCACTTAGTCCATCATCAACAATGCTAATTCAAATTTATTGCAGTTGCATTGTTATTTTAACCTTAATTGGACCAGTGTGTCATCATTCCTCCTTAGAGCGGCCATTTATTAAAAAAATATTCACTTAACTAATGAAACTCGTTGTGCAGCAGACAAAATTTACGTATTACATATTTTGGCATCAGCCAACAATATAGGGTTGATTAAGTTTAAATAGAATGTTTTTTTCATTTGTAAAGTTTAAATTTTCAGGCTAAGTTTTCTTTTTTCTCTTGTTAAATAGTTTTCAAATATCAATTAAAGCATTACGCCGTTAGAAATGGTGCCCAAAACACCATCTAACACTTCCCATTTTTAGGCTCGGGCCAATTCCAACGCTTACTAGTAGGCCTTGTACAGACGTACTTTGCTAATAAATAATATATAATAGCAAATATTGATCCAAGTTGTTTGCAGTCCCGGTTTAAATAGAAAAGTTAGTGTCGGACCAGTACTGGTTCCTTCCTCTAAATTATATGTAAGGCTTTGTTATCGTCTCAGTCTCGGTTCATAGGACTTAATCTGGTATTCATTCTGCAGGATCTAGTGACTTAACATAAATGCCTTAGAAATGTTTTTACCAAATTACTGTCAATATTTTAGGTTTCTTGGCAAAGTTTTTAATTAAGTATTATTTAAAGAAATTTACCAATATTTTTGGAAAGTTATCCAAAATCGATGAAAAATTTTTTGGTCAAAGACAATCAAAATACACAATATAGATAAGTTGCAAATGAATGTATATCATATTGTGTATAGTTACTAATTATTAGCAGAATGTGTGTCAAGAACTTGTATTATCATGCAGCCACCACAGTAAACTATNTCATCATTCCTCCTTAGAGCCGCCATTTATTAAAAAAATATTCACTTAGTCCATCATCAACAATGCTAATTCAAATTTATTGCAGTTGCATTGTTATTTTAACCTTAATTGGACCAGTGTGTCACATTTCATCATTCCTCCTTAGAGCCGCCATTTATTAAAAAAATATTCACTTAGTCCATCATCAACAATGCTAATTCAAATTTATTGCAGTTGCATTGTTATTTTAACCTTAATTGGACCAGTGTGTCATCATTCCTCCTTAGAGCGGCCATTTATTAAAAAAATATTCACTTAACTAATGAAACTCGTTGTGCAGCAGACAAAATTTACGTATTACATATTTTGGCATCAGCCAACAATATAGGGTTGATTAAGTTTAAATAGAATGTTTTTTTCATTTGTAAAGTTTAAATTTTCAGGCTAAGTTTTCTTTTTTCTCTTGTTAAATAGTTTTCAAATATCAATTAAAGCATTACGCCGTTAGAAATGGTGCCCAAAACACCATCTAACACTTCCCATTTTTAGGCTCGGGCCAATTCCAACGCTTACTAGTAGGCCTTGTACAGACGTACTTTGCTAATAAATAATATATAATAGCAAATATTGATCCAAGTTGTTTGCAGTCCCGGTTTAAATAGAAAAGTTAGTGTCGGACCAGTACTGGTTCCTTCCTCTAAATTATATGTAAGGCTTTGTTATCGTCTCAGTCTCGGTTCATAGGACTTAATCTGGTATTCATTCTGCAGGATCTAGTGACTTAACATAAATGCCTTAGAAATGTTTTTACCAAATTACTGTCAATATTTTAGGTTTCTTGGCAAAGTTTTTAATTAAGTATTATTTAAAGAAATTTACCAATATTTTTGGAAAGTTATCCAAAATCGATGAAAAATTTTTTGGTCAAAGACAATCAAAATACACAATATAGATAAGTTGCAAATGAATGTATATCATATTGTGTATAGTTACTAATTATTAGCAGAATGTGTGTCAAGAACTTGTATTATCATGCAGCCACCACAGTAAACTATTTTCTGAGATTTTATATTTAGAATTTTCCGAAAATCTCAAAGCCCCAAATTGGCTATTCAAATTCTATTCATCAAATTTTTTAGAAAATAATTTATAACTTCAATGAAGTAATTTATTCATTTAAAATAATAGACCATAAATAAATAACTAAATTTTTAAAGATTAAGCTAAATGAATTGATACACTTTACAAGGTATCATTTAAATCACTTGTCTTAAGTTTTAAGTGAAGAACTTTTTCGTATTGGCAGATGTGTATGCATATTATTAACATATATAAGTACGAAATGAATGCATTTGTATTTCTAATTTCAACAAGTTATTAGTTAGTCGACTAGAATTAACTCTAAGCCCTTCATTCTTGGATAGTTTGAATCACAATATTCAAACAGTTGAGGAATATGAAAATCTTTTTTTTCTAGTTGACACTTATATTTACTGGTTTACTCTTTTTAATTTCTGCTTTGTCAAGAATGGTCAAACGATCCGCATTTTCTCCAAAATTTACATTAAAAGGTGCGTATTTTTTGGGATAATTCTATTAGTATACGCTCTATTGTTAAAATGTATATTAAAAGCCCCCAAAAAGATAAAAAAACATTCCAAAATTTTGCAAAGTCGAATACATTTCTTCAAGATGGCACAATATTAGTAAATGTTTGAAAACCTATCTATTGTTAGTGTCTATTTTTTTACTTTAAAAAATTAAGAAAAGTAATTGCAAAATGTAATCATATTTTGAGTGAGTTTTGACTGAATTCCAAATTGTGACTTAATTAATTCAGTTCGTGTAAATCCAACATCCATGCACATTCCACATTTATTTCGGAATGGCAACACAATTACCCTAATTGTTGTAAAATTTATTGACCATTTGAATATTTTATGATTTTAGTGATTGGTTGTGGACGAAAATATATTTTCAGGAAATTAGCCGCAGAAGTAATAAACAGGTTTAACCAATAAAATTAATGCAATTTTAATTCAGCACGATATGGATACTTTAATATCCATTTCATTGTAGCAGGAGATTTCTGCGCAGATTTCACAATTGGAAGCATAACGTTTTTAGGATTCACAATTTTTTATTATCTTTTAATTTGTAAATTACTATATAAAAATGCTTTTACAAAATTGGTTTTCCTAGATTAGTTTTATAAATGTATAAATTTTCACATGCCATCCATTAAGGCCTAATTATATTTAAATATAAGAGGAATTCAATTATCGCTTATACTCCGTTATACAGAAATGTAGACATAATAAAATTAAAATTTATAAACAAATAGAATTGAAAGCATTGCGCGCAATTGAATATCTTATTATCAGTGTCTTGCACATCTCCAGAAAATTCTCTATAAATATAATTAAAAGTAAAAAATTTCGTGAATTCTGGGAAAATTGTGTAAATCCGCTTACTTAAAAATACACTCATAAAAAAATCTTCGTTATTATTTAATCTTCTCTTAAGTACTCATTCATAAAAAAACTTTGTTAAAGTAACTTCGTATGGGTAACTACGTCACGATTAGGGCTGGGATTTGGAATTAGGCTAAGACTCAGGGCTTGGGTCATAGTTATTAACCCTCGAATGCAAATTGAAAAATTCTGTGCTTGTAACTTTACGCTGTAGATTTATACAAAGTACTCTTACGAAATGAAGTATTTTATCGAATATATATATATATATATATATATATATATATTTAAAATAATTTTTTAAAGATATGAAGTTATTTATACGAAATTGCTCGGATTTTCTAAAATTTTATTATAAAATTCTGACTTTACAACTAAATTGCCAAAAAAGTACAAATCTGCATGCTTAACCAATTTTTGAACCCAGAAAACTTTATTAATCAAATAAAGATAGCATGCATGCAACAAAGAAAAAGTAAAAAACATTTAATTTCTGCAAGACTTGATTCACGCTGGTTCAAATGTATTTTTAAGTACAATATTGTTTATCTATAACGAACGCCTTTAAAACGAACTACTCCTGTCACATTGAGTCCCCGATTTTTTTCTTAAACTAACAACCTTCTGGAAATACCTTTATAACAAACGCTTTTATAACGAACTATTCTTATAGCGAACATGTTTTTAACAAACTAAAGTAAAAATATATTCCCTAAACTTAGAAATAATAGCATCCTTTTGTTGTTGATATTCTTGGTATAATAATATTGGGTAGGTTTCTCTATGCTTCGGTATTTTATGATAATTTTTTACGATTTTCGATATTTCCTATAAGTTTTGATAGAATTTTTGAAATTTCTCCTGCAAAATGGGGTTTAAACATGTTTTTGCATTAAAATATGTATGTTTATTAAGAATAATGTAAAATTAAATAAATGTATTCAGGCAAATCTCGCAGATTACTTTACAGCTTAGACATTCTTAGAACTTTACTTTTGTCTTTTAGCTGAATTTCTCACTTGTATTTTGACACAATTTTGCTTGTGCAGGTGTGTGTTATTTCATTTCTGTATTATACCGAGATGCATTGCATCTGGGTATACCAGGGATCTGTTCATGCCGGCTAAACACAAAAGGGGCATAGAACATTTCCCAAGGGTTACACCTGGGCTCAATATAGGTAGTGGTAGAAATACGCTCATAACGAACAAATATCTACGAAATCAACCTCACTTGGCTCTGTTACGAAATGGCCTTATAACGAAAATTTGAAAAAAAACTATATCAAATTCATAAGATTTAAAAGCTATTCATGTATTGTCAAGAAACGCTACATGTGTAAAAAGTTCAAATATCAATCAAAGGAAATAATTATATTTATTCAAAAATAGAAAGCGGACTACATGCATGATTTCACACAACTGTTTATATTTGCTGTCGTATTTGACATTACGTCTTAGTACATGTTGAATCAAATGCTTACTATTTTCACAAAAGTTTCAAATGATTTTATCCTCCCCAACACGAATGCCCGAAAATGTGGTTTTGTCAATAATTTATTTAAGTCCATAATTAGCCCTAAGTATGTTTTTAGTTGATTAATTTCCAAATTTACCGTGGGTGACATTTTTGTACACACAACCCGCACAACATCAAAAGAAATCTCTACAAATCCACAACAGGAATAAAAATAGATCCCACAACCACAAAACCCAACAACAAATTTTTTAACAAAACTGAAATATTTTAACACTATCATTAGTAGATACTGAAGATTTTAAGCATGTTATAATATGTATTAATCTTCATAAAATTATAGTAAAATTTTACAACTTAATTGCAATCTTCATCATAGTTATATTCAGTAATAGTACTCCTTTGAACTCAAAAGTTTGTAATTCGATAATCTTTAGAATTATTGCGGCTAGCTATAAAAATTCTTGCTCCATAAATCCCTCAGGCTAAAAGTTAACCACACATGTGGTGTGGTGTGGTACGGGCATCTCCACTCTCACAGCAAGTCTGCTAATTTCTAAATATTCAGTCCAATATAATGTTATATTTGCAGCAAGATATAGTTTCTGTTATTTCACATTTTAATTTGACATATTGGCATGTAAGACCTCTGAAGATATTTTGATATAAATATACAGTCTTAATATGCTATGACAGATTTATGGAAACCTGAACATAACAATTCGTAAACTACTGATACAATGTCTGATTGCGTAATTATTATGTTTGCATTCTTTCGTTCGCAGGAATATCTGTAGCTCTGCAAAATTTTTCCACGTGATTTAATACAATGAAATTGGGAAAGGGCTCTTCAATTCTAACAAAAATATATCCTTATTGAAGCCCTTAAGAATGGTTTTGTATCTGTGATATTCTCATCAAAATATTATGTAAATAGTTGTAACAAACAAACAATAAAAACATTCAAAATTTAAAAAGGATCATCGGATAGAGGAGTGGGCCCTCTTTCACTAGACTATTAAATATTTTATCTACAGAGGACGATGTTTTTGAATTCATGAGTTTTGACCTTATATATGGAAAGGGGGGGTCTCAAGATATTGTATGAGAAAACCTTTGAAATTTTTTTTTGTATAATAAGCATTTCACTGAAACCAAAATAATTTGGGAGTAGTTCCTGGCCAAGGTTAATGTTTTGTACAAATGCTTACCATTAGATTCATCATTAGGTGTTTCAATTCCCCACTATTACGTTTTAAGAAAATTGTTTCAAAATGTAGACAAAATGCTTTGTGGCTTTAGAAGGACATCAGAAAGTTTAAGGTTAACCTGTAAGACTAACTTGTGTTATATAGCAGGCCTACGCTTTGAACATTCAATTAAATACAACACTAATGAACACATTCATGTGTTGGATTTCTTTTAAAAAAATTTTTTCATAGTATAACCAAATAAAATCATTCATGTAAGACCTTTGATATTTTTCAAATATTTTTGGACTAAAATAATTTTTTGAAAAATTTGTCAAGACACAATTAGCGTTAGCCTGTGTTCTAAAAATAGGTTTTATATTAAAACAGCTGGTATTCTTCAATTCTGGCAAATTGCATAAAGTTTTTCAAACCTTCTAAAGTATCAATAATAAAAGTGGGGCAGATTTTTGGGATTATTTAGTTGTTTAGTTGGTTTTCAAGCAGTTTTCATAACACCTATGCCACAACTGAAAATAGTTTGTATAATTACTGTTTTAAAAGATTCAGAATCATTCTCCAATGTCATCTGGTAGTACTACCACTAGAAAATTGACAGACTCAAAATGTTGATTAGTGATCCTATATCTCACACAAACTATTCGGAATTGACTAGTTTCAAAATTTTTTTTACTTAGACCGGATTTAAATATTTCGGATTTTCCTATCCTATTTCATCCTTAATTATTGTACATAGTGATTTTTATAAAAATTCAATATACTATACACTATACAAGACATACATTTTTAAATAAATCCAAATGTTATCAAGCAAACAACTTTAATTTTGACAGGCACTTGGTCCAGTAACTCTGAACTTTCGATAAACCTTTCCCGACCTGCCCGCTGCTCTCCAACTCTTAGGTCGTCGCCGCCAAAATGCATACCTGCTACATATTCACAGTAGTGCAAAATAGGTCTCGGGACTAGGAAACAAGCAGGATTAAACTCAACGAAGACTTTTCTACTAATAATTATCATCTGGTTTAAATCATTGATCCATGCGTATCATTTGCTCAATGTCACCGAATGGAAACATTTTAACTAAATTTGAGTGTACAGGTAGGAAAACGATATGAAATTTTCCTCTTTCAGTTGCGTAAATATGGTAGCAATGTTACCTTGAATTGCGCATGTGATGAAATCTCCAAAAGTAAATCGTACTCTTAACAATACTACTTTTGATTTCCCCAAATTAAACTAAGTTCTTATTTAACTTAAATCAGGAGAAATTGATTTATTTCCCAACTAGTAAGCATTATTCTAATTAAATGGGCTGAATTTCATTGTTCCAGATCAATTCCACATGATTAGTGTTTAGAAAAACACCTGTGCTTACGGACTCTTTCAAACCAACGTTCACAAACAAAATCATAATGGCGTGTAGAATATTGTTCATATTGAAAATTAGGTGAATCAGAAAAAGATCAATATTCATATAATAGGTGTGCGATTCTATCAAACTAAGGCTGGGAATTTCAACGGGGTTTTCATTTCTTATTCACCCATTAACAAATATTTATATTAAAATAACCTCTTAAAATGATAAACTGCTTTTAAGTATTCTCTAAGAATTTTCTCCAAGCCGATTATGAAATTTGGAAATCGTAAGCCATAGACAAATCTTTGTGTGAACATGCTTAAATGTAATTGTAGAATTTGAAAAGTTAACTATTATTTTTAAAAATTCCGATTTTTGTTAAAAAAGATTTAAATTATCTTCACATCTGAATTTCATGTAATTTTAAGGCTTTGGGCCCACGGGAGCTGAACTTTTGCTGTTTCTCTTTCTCTCGTTCGCTCTCTCTTTACATATATATACATAAACGAATATAATACATTTAACGCTGTATCAAAGAAGAAAATAAAAATTTAATGCACAAAAAGCGAAAGATTTATTTAAGAACAAAGATGATACTCCAATATGTCTTACGTAGTCTGTAGTCCACAAATAAAACTGTGATTAACGTAATATTTCATACACTGGACAAACTTCAAGACATTTTGGAGTACGCATTAATGAATATGTAAAATGACTCACTCAAACAGATATATTTCAACATCAACACAAGGCAAAAACAGACATTTTAAAATAATAGTTCAACATCAAAATTCAAATATAGCGGAATCAATAGTTATTTAGGAACATCTAAATAGAAATCCAAATTTAATGAATAATTAAATTTATACGAACTTTGTGTATTCGAAATAAATAATTTTGTAAAATATTACCGCACTTAATATAAACCTGATGAAGCAGTGTTAAATTGAGAAAAACGCGTTGTTGAATTTACACTTAGTATTTATTCGTTTATAAATGAAGCTCAAGGATTTCTTTATTTCATGCATATGCATGTACCCATATATATATATATATATATATATATATATATATATATATCTTCCAAAACCAATTGAAGCGGTACTAAATGCACGCAACGCACACCTGATTGGGACAGTGCCAAGTCGCGACTAAAGAACGAAATTGGAAGAAGAGATGCTCTTCTATCTCGTGGTGCTTTCAAAACTTGGATATTTTTGTTAGGTTTTGGGCTATAAGCCCTTAAAAAATTCTCAAGAACCATACTTTTTTTAAAGAAATTTCTGTAAAGTTTAGGATTAATATATCGATCCTTGTAACTGCTTGATGTGGATACTATCGATTTTTTTACAGATTTGTGTAGTTAATTGTAGTTGCTTAAAAATTCTGGTGACTATTGTGTAGTAGCTTCTAGCAATCATTACATTTCCACACATTGGTGTAAGTGCTTATGTTGTTTATAAATAGTAAATTATAGGATTTTGAAGGTCGCTTCTCGCTTGGAACAATTGAATAAATATTTATAACTAAAACATTTGGAGCTAGGTGAAATATTTCTAAAACAATTTAAACTCATGCCCATAAATACTTGGACTTTATAAAATTTCAATTTATAAATTTCAAAGAGGCTTTATTTAGCAAAGGTATTTGTTTTTCACAGTTTCTGTTGTTTGAGCCGTAGTAGAAATACAAATAACTGCTTTCGTCTCCAAATTGCATCAAAGAAAGCCCAAACCTTTACAATAAACAAATGTATATTGATACCAACTCCTGCATTATACGCAATAAATGAATTATCGCAAATATGTGAAATACCATGCTAAAGCCAGTAAATATTTCAAATTGGTAAAAATATTAATCATATTAAAAAATTGTGTCAGGAATGAAATTATTTATTACATGCTGTGAATGAAAATTAATTTGTCCTCTACGACTATGACTGTTTTGCTTAAGGAAATTTAGAACTTATCTGGAAGCCTCTTTTGCGTTTCCTATTAACGAAGTTAAGTGAGTCATTAGCTGTAAGTCTTTCGTAACTGATTGAGTTTGAACTAGTGTAGAATTCACATATATATGCCTGGATGTATTTTGACTAACAACAAATTATTAGTAAAAGTAATATCTCAAATCTCAACGACTTTATTATATTTTATTGAATATTATATGGATTATAATTGATTAAGAGATTTACTGTTACATATATATATATATATATATATATATATATATATATATATATAGCTGTGAGCAGAAGTCTGGTACATAATTTGCTTCAAAGAAAATTTATTTAGATCGACAACAATGCAAAGTTTTACGCACAAGTATATGTGTATTTCCTAACAGAAACAGTGAGTCTTATAGCAGTCTAATATATTTCATTAGTACGTGAAGTATATGGCAATCCATTGTCTATCACAAAGGAAAATTTGCAGACTAATGTCAAAAAACTAATGTGTTGAAAAATAACGGTATCTAATATTATCGTTTTATAATAACATATAATTTTTTCATACTAACTATAAAAATACCAATTAATTACAGTGTTATAATTAATTGTGTTTATCGTAGTGCGATCAATGAACTTGGTGTTTATACAGGGATCGTTTGATCTAACCAATAAACTCAGGTTATTTTCAAAAGAAGTTTGCCCCTTTTGTCCAACCAGACGCTTTTATTAATCATTTTTATTTTATGTTAGGAAAGTTTGCTGTAGGTCTTTTATGGTGAGTCAAGTAATTCTGTTAGCTCTTGATACAATTCAATGCTACCTTTTTTAAAAAGAATATAGATAAATCCAAGTATACGATAAATTCATTTAAACATAAGTAGTTTACAATGTAATTCAAACTCTTAAAAACTTTGAAAACTATTGTTGTTCCATTTTCCATTAAATCATGGAAAATAAAAATGTGTAAACTGTTTTGTCCTTCCAAATTTTATTTATTCAACTCAAGCTGTGAATTTGATTCAAAAGATGCCCTTTGATTAATCTTCAGCATTCGCTTAAGAAACATGGAATGGTTTAATAATTATTTTGAAAATTTTTCCGGATGTTTTTCTGCACAATCTGAATAAATATTTAGTAAATGCCATCATAGCTCATTAGAAGTTACTTCCCACTCGTATCTATCTATATTTTTACATTGAAGATAACCGATTCCAAAGTAATGAGTAAGGGACACAACGGGAAATTAATCCTTTTCTTCAACCATGCTTATCCCAAAATTTAATTTTTTACAGTTTAATTATTATAAAGTGACAGTTTCTGAAAAAATCCATTCAAAGCAATTTCTTAAAGTACTTCTAATGCTATTCAAAGGCGAATAGTTTTTTCAATACATATAGAATTTTGGAGACTAATAGCAACATTTTCAAAAATATTTATGTTGATGTACTGGAATTTTTACATTCCATCTTTGATAAGGAGGCTATTAACCTCAAATATTAAACAATAATGCGTCCAGACACTGTGCTATTGTACATTAACTTCAGATTTCAATTCTAACTTACGCTAGCCATTTCAACTAACATGGAAGGCAATATGCTGATACGAATAGTTTTAATGCCTGTACTAGTAAAACAGCTGTTTTGTGTAAACCTTAAATTTCTTGTAGCAGCCAAATGCCTTTTTATGACACCAACTATAAAATGAGGAAATTAGTTGCGCAAGACGTTCCGTGATTCTTTTATCTGAAAGCAAAGCTTTATTGTTAGACAATGCGTAAGAATTTTGGTTTTTTGAAATCGTGCTTCACCAAACCTATATCGTCATTCATTCAATTATATACATCATTTATAGTAAATGTTCACACTTTCATTAAATTTCCAAAATTCACACTTGAATGCGAATAGTGTTGAGTCGATTAAAAAATCTAACAAAAATAAAGTTCCTGAAGTAACTGTAATGATTTGCGTCCGAGTTGAGATTTTTTTTGAAAAAATTAAGCAATATTTTTTTGCAAAATTGAAAAATTTTTGTCGTAATGGCACAACGGAAACCAGAATTATGTTGCAAATTGCCCATGCTTTAACCTTATAGAGAAAATACGTAATTTCAAAATTCTATCAAAACTACAACTATGCGGTAAAATGAATTTAAATACTGTTCCGACGGTTTCCTTAAAAAATCACAATGTACAACTAACACACCTAAATATTTGAACAATAGTAAGAAAGCTGCATAGCTTAGCATTACAATATCAGCCGTTTATTGAAAAATATTTTTACCAAAAGTAAATATTTTTTTAAAAGAAATTTTAATCTACACTAATGTATAAGAATTTTCTAAAAAGCGGGCCCAACCACACTTTTAAATTTCTTGAAACTTGACAGCATCACATGAACGAGGTATTTGAAAGGCACTCTCTCTCTCTAGATTGCTTAATCTAGGTCGAATATTTCACATGGATTCCATGGTTCGCAAATATGCAGTTCGGATGGATTTACTTACATTATTTCTAGTAATATGTACTCACTATATTTAACATTAAAAATTAATGGAAAATCTAATATCAAAAAAATCAATCAAGACAAATTTTTTAAAAACATTTTTTATAAGTGTCTGCTATGAAATCTGACCTTCTCGTGGTATTTAAGGTTTGATTCGAATTACCTAGCCAAATCTCTGTTCAATAATTTTACTTTGGAATATAGCAATAAAGCTAAATACTTAAAGTCAGCATTAGAAAAACACGAGTAGTATATGTATCGTCTCATTAGAAAGCTTTGTACAATATAAATGTGAATATTTTGTTTAAGAGGTATTTGTTGGAGGGACTTTGATTAACATGCGATCAAATAGACTAAATGCTGAACTTTAACTTAAGGCCACGATAAGACTAGTGATTGGTTCAAAAGTGATCTGTCACATTTTGATTGAATCGCACGTCTAACCACCCGAGATAATTAGCGATGTGACGATCACAAAGAAATCGTGCGCGTTCGGTTTTCTTGAGATCGTTTACATCGCTAATCATCTCGGATGTTAGACGTGCAATTCTTTCAAATGTGACAGATCACCTTTTAACCAATCACTAGTCTAACCGTGGCCTAAGATAACATTATTTTACATTGCATTGCATAACAATTTCTATCCGATATAAAATTCGATAGTCGCCTTCAGTCCATTTTGGAATATTTGCGCCAACGCCAAATTTGGTCCAGTGAACATAGTATTAAGATCCATTTAAACTGGATCAAAGCATTTCCAACGCCTCTAGGGATCTTCATAACACGCGGTTGGCTGAATTGAGCACATTGCAGAACTGAGAGAACTATTTTCATCTTCTCCAAAGTTTTACTATTTTATTTAGGAAAACAAATTATAGTCACTAGTTTTTTTTATTGAAAATCAGTAGAGAATTTTATCAAGTATGTAACAACAATGGCAAATATTTAAATGGCATTTATGACATATATTGTAAGTGACCTGATTTGAATCTATCGTTGTCCAATTCAGGCAATGTAATGGGATCTTTACAATATTGATTGTATAAATTTCTGAGATCTCGGGATACTAACACAAAAATTTGTGAAGATACTAAGCTTGTTGCACTTAATTTGATTTTTTGTTATATTTTGCATACAATGCATATACAGTTGACCAGCAATTATCCTCAACTTTTTTATACAGCACTTTACCAATTTTTTTGCCAATTCAAACGTGAAGATATCGTAAATTTATCACTTCACTCATTGGCCGACCTTGCTTTTTGCTAAAAAAATATGTTGATCCCCAATTGCAGCCGATAATCGAGGATTGACTGTGTATCGAAAGATCAACGGCATCCCTCATTGAAACAGATGCCGAAGTTTTATTACCAATACCATTATCGGTAAGATAGTACTTTCCAAATACAACGCTGTTAGTGAATTCACTACAAGTTCTTGCGCCCCACAATAATTTATTTTTTATGTGTGAGTTTCTTATTCATGCAAAAAACATCCAGAACATAGTATTTAGAGCTATTATATGTTTTTTCATATTTACCATATTTAACGTTATGAATATATTTTAAAATTTTGCATCAAACGCTCGTATATATATATATATATATATATATATATATCTGAGTGCGAGAAAAGACCCTCTGGTTTTGAATAAATTTTAAAAATATTCTTGAATTTCCCATAGACGAGTGAAATCAGTGAGTAAAAATTAGTATAACTCTATATTAATTAGACCAGAAAACTTTTAAAGAAATTTGTTTGTGAACAATTAATAGACGATTTTACAAAAGATTAGTCAATAGGATGATAAGATTTTTTTGTGTAGAATTTCATTTGACTGTTTAGAAGACTATTCTAATAATTAGTTACATTATTGTGGGTTTGCAATGTTGTTACAAACTCTCTTTCAAAGTCGAATAGAGGTAAAGCAAATGCGGTTAATAGGTGTTAATCAATGAGGAATAGATCCAGCCCCACTCGAAGTAAACATGTTACTCGAAGTGACCATTAAACCATAAACTGCTTTGAAGGAATCAATTCATGGGAAATCTAAATCATAATTTCTTATCTCTTATCTATGTCACGTATTACAAATCGATTTGCTTGCCGATAAGTCTTACATAACACAATTAATATGCTTTAGATTCCATCCTATTCTTCCAGTATTCCTCCTCTAGGGATATCACAGTTTGAAATAGCCAGTTGTCCGATTTTTAACTCACTTTGTAAACATTGGATATATTCTTTTTTCAGTCCATTCTACATAAAACTCTGTTGTTTCATTTCTTGGAAAAAAATACGAATCCTCGAAATGATAAATTTTTAATAAGTAAGTGACGCCATGTTATTTAAAGCTTGTTCTAAAATAAGGGAATCCTCATGAATTATATCAACTTTTTTCCTGAAAAAAACAAAATTAAAACAGCATTCTTCAAAGTTCAGTAATTTATAATATTCATGATAGGGAGACATGTGTTAGTTTCGAGGTAATAATGTAAATTTATTCATGATTTTACTAAATCATGCAAGTTAATGTCATCAATTAATTATGTTTATATATAGCTCTTTTTAGTTTCGCCATAAACAATAATAGAAAATTAAAACTATTTCAAAGTTTTTGAAAAACTAGTATGTAATCGTTTCGTATGCATAAAAAAATTTTTTTTCAAAAATGGATCCGCATTTTGATTTTGTTGAGGGGTGACATTTGGGGTCAACTTTATTATTGCTTACTGAATATATTTGGAAAGGAATGAGTCAATTGGTGAGTAAAATCGCTAGCATTTAGGCCACGGTTAGACTAGTGATATTGAATCGCACGTCTAACCATCCGAGATAATTAGCGATGTGACGATCACAAAGAAATTGTGCGCGTTCGGTTTCCTTGAGATCGTTACATCGCTAATCATCTCGGATGGTTAGACGTGCAATTCTTTCAAATGTGACAGATCACTTTTAAAACAATCACTAGTCTAACCGTGGCCTTATGTAACAAGATCAATGCCAAAAATTTTTATGCCTTACTACTGTGAAAGTCCACGCTTAATTAGTAGTAGTTTCTGAACTATGAATATATTGTTTTAAAATCAATTTTTTAATAAGGCTGTTTAAATAAATGTTATAGTTATAACTATAATTAAGAAACATTTAACAGATTTTTATCAAGGAAATGGTGAAAACATCTGTCTCAAGAATGCAGGCAATTTGTAAAATAAAAGGAAAGCTAAATTGGTAGAGTTGCATTCATATAAATCTTTAAATTTCTATCCATTCCATTGAGCTTGCAGAATAATATAACTAATTTAAAACTTTTCTTCAGCTTAAGGTAAGCTCAAAACAAAATGAGTTCATTCATTTTATAATAAATTGTATGTCAGATTTACAATTCTGTTTGGATCAATGTATTACTATAGATTAGTTGTTGAGATAGGAGTACTAAGTGAAATTTCTGTCATTAAATGGTTTTCAGTTTTTTGTGTTTGGAACATATCGACTGCTACAACTACACTAGCTACAAATATATATGATTAGACTAAATTTTAAGCAATTCCCATTAAAATTTTGTAAATGATTTTATTTAAACATTGTGTTTCTAATATTGGTTGCAAATATTCACACAGTCCGAATAGAAGTTAAACCTAAAAATTTAGTGCAATTATGGAAGGTCTTAATATGCTTAAGTAAACAAGCAGAAACAAGAGTTTATTAATATACATTTTTTGTATTTTAGAGCAAGTTTATGTTTATAACTTAAAATGTTGAAATCAGATCTATTAAAAAAATTAATTATTACTAATACAGTAAAAAAATGTTGTGCATTTATGATGATATCTTTACAGGTGCTATCGGTAGTAAAATTATAAAGCTAAAAGCATAAATGCTTGAAAAATCTATATAAAAATGAATAAATTGTACATATATTTTAATAACTGTCAGTCATACGAAATTTTCTGGATATTTCTTAATCGCAGTTACAGATAGCTATCAGGATTTGAGGTGTCATTTATTTCACTCTATTATAAATATTCTGGAATTTTCAAATATTCCTTCAATTCAGAGACATAAATCAATATGTACATTTATCTGCCGATTTCTACACCTTTGTAGGCTATAACTTGCATTCACATAAATTTCTAAAATTTTTATTAATTTATAAGGAATAGCTTATTACATAAAATATTTGTTGATTTTATGAGGTTGTAGAGGCCTAGTTTCACCTGACATTAGATCAAAGTACTTCTTTGAGAAATTTTCATGACAACATTTCATAAGTTGTTTATTTCTCATGTCTAAGTCACACATTTACAAATATTTTGTGAAATGCATTTTGATAATTTGGCTAATCTCTGGGAAATCTAGTTCCGTATTTTTCATAATAACGCTTCAAAAACATTTTTTATTGATTTATTTTCGACTTTGTTTGATTGATTTTACAAAAGGCACTCAAATAATGATTTCATATATCCAATTTAACACATATTTCTCTGATGGTTATCATTCAAAGAATAATTTTAGTTTTCAAAATTAAACTTAAAATACATAATTAATGTGTCAAAAATATTCCTTCTATAATAATATAATAATCAAATTGTATTTTCAGTCAAGTTGGTTTCAATTGTTGTGAGAAAAATATTTATGTTATGAAAAAAATGAAAATTTATAAATCTCTAATTTCTGAAATTTGTTTATGATTTGTAGTCTCCTTGAAGTTTTCATATTATTTCTTCTGCAAAATTAGTACGTCACGGAAAAAATTTTAATATAACCAATTAAATAATTAATAAATGTCTGAAAGAGGTAAAGAAACTTTTCTCTTTAAATAATTGATGCCATTGTTTAGCAATACGGAATAATGAATATTTTAAAGCTATTTTGTTCAACTGTACACAAATTGCTACCTGTTGTGAATGTTAAATAGAAGAATGAAGTGCAAGAAATGTTTAACTAATCAAATTTCTAATAATTATTTGAATAAAAGCGAAATAATTACCTTTTGGAAAGGCAACGAAGCATTGATAAATAATCCGTTTTAAAAATTGTAAATGAAATAAAGTATCTTTTCTTAGATTCAAATTCTTTGTTCACTCGAATTGGACAATAACAATTTATGATCTCGATAGATGGCGTTGTCTATTATATATATATATTTATATTCTAGTGCATTCGATGTCAGCATCAAATTACTCCAAGTATTTCCCTAAAGCTATTGTGGTTTGCAACATTAAAAAATCCAAGTTGTGTACATTAACAAATATACTGATAATTTTTATTTCAATAAACTCCTCTCACACATCATTACGTAAGGAGAAAATATAGTACAGCATTTGACAATTACATTTAGAGACTTGGACAAAGGACATATTTACAATTATCTAGCATTTTATAACCATCTAACATAAATGATTACATGCAGATGTGGTAATAAAGAAGCAGCTCAAGATCTATATATATATATATATATA
>CABFPE010000572.1:474781-486394 GCA_900660155.1 Hofstenia miamia
TATATATATATATATATATATATATATATATGCAGAAATAATTGACATATTTATAGATTATTTTGATTGTGCAAAGTGTTTTTGCCGACTAATAAAACAGGTTTATGCAGGTATGTATAAATATTCCAAGACAACCAAATTAACAGTCAATTACGTTGCATATTGTTGTTATCTCTAAAATTCTATTATATTGTTTTATCTCTTCTCGATTTTCGACAGTCTATTAAATACAACTAGATAACACAATCCCAATGTAATTTACAGGCTCCACGATTCATGACTTTCCTCGAATAAGAACAATAGGCCATTCATTGGAAAACGCAATCTTTATTGAAACACAATATACAAGGAGTGTTCCAATTGGACAACGAAATTTTCGAAAATGAATCGAATTTGCTAGCGTTGCAATTGGATATGGTTGGGATTTAGTGAATTAGTTCAAACTGAATTGAGTTAAAGGCAATAAGATAACTTATCTCTGCCAAGCTTGACTGTAGCCAGCGTGTTATCGAACAAGACGTTTATCATTTTGGTTAGCGTTGGCGAATAACGCTTGATTTATGAAATGGGCAAAAAGAATTCAGATGATGCTAATGAAACAGACAGTCTTGTTGACCTACGTCCGAAATTAAAAATTAAGCTTTCGTCTGATCACAAGATAATGTTCATTAATTCTGCCAGTACCGGTATAACTTGGAATAATACGCACTTCAATGTTGCAAATGAATACCTACAGAATATAATCAAGCAGGGAGTCCTTCGAGATGGATTGATTGCGACCGGATGGAATTACAGGGGCAGCTTCGATTTAGGAAAGTTTTGTTTTACAAATTCAACTGATAAAGGCTCTGTGAGGAGACTCCATCGTTGTATGAAGATGTTCTCGATTACAATATTCATTCAATTCATATCAAATGATATTGGGCAGAAGCGGAGTGATGACGAAAACATTCACGTCATGAAATATGAGAGCAATAAACAGATTTGCAAAGACTTTGAGATTCTTCTGCAAAAGATTGCAAAGAAAATGGCAGACGACTATATTGCTAAAATGGATCAAAAGGATTTAAGGAGGCATACTCTATTTTAAGCTTCTCCTGTAATTTAAGGCTTTATTAATTTTTATTAAGAATTTACCTAATTCTAGTTACTGTTTTATTTTTAAATCCGACAGGTTAGTTTTGCAATTTCATTTATTTGAATCTAAACCACAAAGTAGTTTAATTGATATAGCTTTGGCTTTAGTGAAAGTACAATTTTTACACTGAATCAATTTTTTTGTTCAATTTCGAAAATTTAAGAATTATTTTTAATTTCCATGAAATATATTCAACGGATAAAATTTTTTTTAAATATTTAAACTAAATTTCATTGAACTTAAGCATAGACTGCAAGTATTTCAAGAAATATAGAATTTTTAGATTAATGTGTTAAATTTTTAGTCGTTTGCATTTTTCCAAATATCCTTCGATTTAGGAAAGTTTCTTAAAAATTTCATCCCATTTATTTATTCAAAATTTAAATTAGTAGTCTGTCATAATATTTCAATTTATAAATATTTTGCACAAAAGGTATCTGGGATAATTTTTTTTAGTTATTTCAAACACCATTTAAAAATTTAAATCATAAAAAATTAATGTTATTTCTTGAGAAGCATTTTAATATCACTCTTCAGTCTCACATCTTCATACAAAAAGAAGCAAAAACTTTCAAAAATCTAATTCACTACCATTGTCACTGTATATGAAGATTAAGACATAAGACCTGGTTTATGATATATTAATTATTAACCAAATTAAATATTTTTGCTAATGTTTAAAACCTACATGTCAGTGAATCTAATGTTAAAATTCAATTATTGCTGATGACGTCTTCGTGAATTAAAGAGACTTGTGTTTACTCGATTTGAAGCTGTAATTTCTTATTATCTTAGGATTTGTTTAAATTTGTTCTTTTCAAATAAAATTAGTCCATTTCAGATTTTTCATTTCTTAGTTGGAATTCTAGAACTAAGATAATCTTGAATTATTAATATTCTCCCTTTTCGAAAAATTGAAGTTTTATTTAAGTAATTATCAACATGATGATTTTTAGTAAAAAAATTTATTGCATTTAAAACCAACCTTAATTGATAAGAAATTATTAATAAATAGCTTTTCTAATAGAATTAATTTATTCAAGAAATCCATAGTATTAACACGTGGTTGCCAAAATATAACATGAAATAACTACACATTGTAATGTGCGGTATGATATTTTAGTTCCACAAATTCTATGGCTTCAGCTAATTATACAGCTTACGATTCTTAAGCTGTAGCAGCATTTTAACTTATGCATTGATCATCAGCTTTGAGGTGCAGGCGACAATTTGAAGATTGTTTTCAATATATGTAATATATTATAAATGAAACATCGCAGATTTACTTAGCGAATGTTATTGTAATATATCAATTGCGTATCTAGCGAGAAACATGGATCAAAGTCACTCCTTCAGGTTTCCAAAATTGATTATTACAATTAAATAATGTAAAATTTTGAAATAAAATTTATAAACTTAAGGCTAAGTTGGTAAAATTCTTCTAACCTTAAGCAGCCTGGCTTCCTTTTTAAAGAACAAACCATTTTTTTCACATTTACAAAGAGTTTTCCCAAGCCTATTTCCAAATTTGAAAATTTTGGGGCATGGGTAGGTCTATTGGGAAGCATACTTTAATGCAATGTTGAAAATTTTTATTAAAGGTTATTGCTGTGGCAGAGGTTGTAAACAGATTAATAAGTTTTCTTTGAAAATTTCGAATTTTTGGAAAAGATTTAAATTCTCTCCATATCTAGGGTTCATGTATTTAGATGGTATTGAGCTCAAGGAGGCAACAAAGAACTTTGACTGTTTCTTGGTATGGACAAAGATATTCGAAACCCATTGAGGTGTGATGTGTGCACAGTCAGAGGTCGCGGAGACAGAGCCAGCGCGCGGATTTAATGCGAAAAAAGAGGAGCCTCTCCTCTATCATGTGATGCTTTCAGATTGAGCACAGCTTTAATAGTTTTGGAGCTATAAGCGTTTAAACTTATTTTGTAGAATCATGAATTTTTTTCAAAAATCCCTAGGCTGTTTAAGGTTAAGAATATATTTTTGCAACATTCTGACAGACTCTCAACTTTCTCACAGCAAAAATGTTTCCACATCAAGAAATCCTGCCTACGCTCTTTCAATATTTAGATGTTTGACTTCAGGCAAATCCAAAATCACTTTGGTAAGAGACATTTGAATTACATCTATTTGAATATTGCTCTGATTGATAAATAGTGTTTCCATTATAGAAATTATTTCTATACTTTAACATTTTTTTATTTTCTTTTTCAAACTTCTTAAACTAGAGTTATTCAGTTATCTAGGGTATTACATAAACAGTTTATTGTTGTTGTAATGTTGCGCAATCATTTATTGTATCCCATATACTGCTTATAGCATATACTTCTTAATAACAAGAAATGGAGTTATGTAAGTGTTTACTAAATGTAAAAAAATTATAAATGAATTTCAACACGGAGTGTTTGCAAAGTGTATATACATTTATTTATTTATTTATATATTTATGAACGATAATATTTGTATTAGATATCACAAGAATAATTTATTGCTGCTTTTTAAAAATATTTTGTTATCATTTGGGTTAACGGATGTGCATAATTGTGCTTAGGTTTGATTCGGATCTCTTCAAGAGGCAAGATAACCTAAATGATTCCATCAAGGTAATATAGATGAAATTTAACACATTTGAAAATATGAGTGAAGTTAAGATTTATTTTAAAAAATCTGATTCAATTAATCCAAGCTCGATCAGGTGGATTCGGATAATCAAAAATTGACTTTAATATGTCTTTTTGGATACATATTCCAACCTAAGTTTTGCAGAAATTTCTCTTTGGAACAGCATACATAACTTATAGCAGTGCTTAAACTTGGTTATTATATTATGGAATTATTCATCTATAATGGATGTGAGGGCCTATCTTCACACTTAACTCTGTTAAAGTTAGTTTACTTGATGAATAATGTTTTATTTAATGATTATATAGTAATAAAAGCATAGTAAATTGTCTAAAATCATTTCATTCTCCATTTAATATAGACGGGCATCATAGAAGCCACCTTTAAACACTCATTGTCGGTACTAAATGAATATGTCATTTCAAAGCAATCTTCTACATTTTGCTTTGAATATAATTTCAAACTCAATTTTGATCATTTTATATATTTTTTGTCACAGAAATTTTCTTCTACATTCTTAAATTAGAAATGTTAAAATAAAAGCCTAAAATATTTTTGAACTTGCACAAATACTTGTTAAATGCTAGCGGGTACAATCAGAAATGAACCAATATTTATATCAAGCCAAAACTGGGTCATGATTATATGCGTAGGACAAACCCAGTCAAAGTCAAAATTTTTTTAATTTGGCCCAGATCCGGTACAAATTAAGTCAAAATATATTAAAAAGTGATTTTGAGCTAGTTTAATTCCTACATGCCAAATTCTATTTGTTCACATTTTTATCGATGTCATGATTATTGGATAAGCCAAGAGAGCTAATCTTATCAAATTTTAGACATTTTGTAAGCATTATTGCTGTTTCGTACACGTTTGTTAAAGTACTTTACCAGGAGAATTTAAATTTCAGACCAGGCCCGACCCAAACCGATGGTCCTAAAAACATCAAATTTCGGCAAAAGCTCGCTTCAACTCAACTCAGCTAGCCCACATTTGGCCCGGCCAATTTTTAACTCTGGGTAATTTTAAGCATTTCGAATATTTGTATCGTTCTTGTCCAAATGTTTAAGTCTTTACAAAAAACAGTCAATTTGTTGAGCTCCAGTACAATTTTATCCCCATCCCTGAAGTCCCTGCAATGTCAAACTTAAAATTAAGACTGACTTTAATTGGGTCGGATGAAATTTTATTGATCTTTTTCGAGTTCTGCATCAAAAAAACACTCATCTCTTCAAACACGTACTTAGCATACAAAGAAACAACGTTTTTAGACAATGTGACAGAATTTTCTACAGAATTTTTCGATGTAAAGCAGTCAGAAGGAAATAACCTTGAAGGAAGATTGTTTATTTTTAATCAGATATGTAAATATTAATGCATGTCTTCAATCATTTATAGACGCATTAATCAAACAATGTCTGCTTGCTTAATTACAATTTCTGTGAAAAATTACTAACAAACTTTGAAAAATTTTAAAATAATTTTGATAAATTTGATGCTTGAAAATGGTAGCAATAAGCACGCAAGTTGAAAATTGAAATAATATTTACGAGATTTCATTTAAATATAAAGCAAAAGTGGCCAAGAAAATATGGACTGTTCACAATGTATGAATGGAATGGTAATTTGAAAATTGATAACGAATATTTAAATTATTTGAACGCTTATAACTAAAAATCTGAGAATGTCACAGGATAGAGGTCCCCATTGAGCAATGCAGAAATGTTCTGATAAACACAATATATGAAGAAATGCTCAACCACTACTCGGCAGAGTGCTAAATCAAATATATAATCATCGTAAATGTGTTAGGTGCATTGGTTACATGTATATTTTTATACATACCTATGAATTACCATTATATGAATGAGATCTAAACGTCATTAGCAATGGTAATTTGCATCATATATGGAAGTGCGTCCAAATTTATGTAATCCAGTACAGTGCACCCACCATCTTGTATAAACTTCATACTTCACACGACGACCTATGAATGAGAAATTGTCATTTTAGTCTTAATCAGATATTTTTTTGTGAAAACAAAAATTACGTGTACTCATCATGGATTACCTAAAGGAAAATGGGGCCCTGTTTCCTACCCCTGTAAGTAGGAATGAAAAAGAATATTGTTTTGTGCAAAAATCTTTCTCAAAATTTTTCATTTTTGTATAATTATTCAATCGATAAAAAATGCAAACAGGGAAATGACCATATTCCAACTTTTTGTGAAATGTTCATTATGCAGAAATGATTACAAAATATGATCACATGCCTGCGATGCTAATTCGTCTTTACTACAATGTAAAATGTATTATTGTTAATAGCAATAATTACTATTTATATATATATATATATATATATATATATATATGTGTGTGTGTGCTCTGGATTCTACATTTGTAGTTGGTGCCTCCAGTTTGCCATTTTCCATAGCATCCAGTGCCCCTTTAGATGGAAAGCCACAATAGTCAATTTTTTCCAAAAATTATACATTGCGCATTTGGAAGAGAGGCCTAATTTCTTATATATGAGTTTCATGTTTATGCAAAAAAAGATTTTTGGACGGTATCCAGAGTCCTCTGTTATAATTCTTTGGACCCGTGTCCAAAGCCCTCTGCCATAATTCGAGTCTGCACATGTTTTTTTTTGTATTCAGCAAACTGTAGATACACATGTTTGTATTTTAAAATTTTGTATCGAGGGGCCAAATATATACGTTTTTTTTAAAAATATGCAGGTTAGTGTCTTTGTATACTACCTACCACCATAGTAAATTTTTAAGTTTACGTGAAAACTGTGGGAGCAATGGCTAAAAAAATTGTATTTTTGGGAAAATAGTGCGATTACCTTAAATGCCTTAGAAATTTTGTACAGTTTGCTACCAAATGTAAGGTTTTGCATTTTCCATAGCAAAATGCGGGAAATATATATATATATATATATATATTGCAAAATTAAAATAACAGACAAGACGTAGTCATAATAAAGATTTTAATATTGGAAGTCAAATGATTGACGCAGATTTGATTAAGGCTGAATGGAATATTTCATTGGTTTTATTGATTATGTCTATTATTTAAACTATAAATATTTTAGAGTGTCTACGTTATTTACAATTGTGTGGTTATTCTAAAAAAAATTATTATTTATATTCTTCTTTCTATGCAATGCATTCCCTTAGAAAACACTGATGCTGTTTTATCTTATATCAGTAAAATTAATAAAGGATATACAAATTGTAAATATGCCATGTAATAAATAGTGATCTTTGAAGGAATAGTTTATAAGAGTTAAATTCATTGGATGACCTGTTTTTTGGACTAAATTTTTATAATTTAAATTTTTGTGTGACTGTTCATCTAGTGGGCAAAGGTCAAAGATCTATTCCCTGTATTTATAATATCATATTCATATATTTGCTGTGTTTTTGGTCTGAATTATATGCCAATATTTTAATCATTATAAAATAATAAATAAATGTGCTCTTGAAATTGATGGTTATTAATTTTTCGAATTAGAGACATAAGTTATGTGTATTATTAATGAAGGATATTGAATTGAAAATTTCAGCGGAAATTTAAAAAAATTGTATGTAGTCAACCATGGCCATGAGCCAAAATTTTCATTATGAAAAAAATCACTTTAACTTTCAACAAGGATTTGATTCAGCTTTTATATAACTTTTCCGCCCCTAGCAAATAATTCGGATATGCATTTGTATAAACTGAGGAATTTTTGTTTGCAAATTTATAAAAATAACTAATGATATCTTTTTATTAAATAAAATCGTGCATTGTTAAATAGTCCTAAACCTATTGGACATTAGGATATTTTTAGGGGTTTCTCGGGGTTCCTATCTAACTCTGTACTAGTTTGTGATAGTAAAAACAAACTTTCCGCAAATATTCTCCATATAAGAACCATCAGCTTGGAATATTCAGAAATATGATGCAGTCATTATTTTAACGGTTAAAAATGATGGAATTCATTACAATAATTTTAATTTAGCAATATATTTTTTTGCTTATTTTACTTATTCACTGTAGCTGTTTTTCCTTTTAGGAGCGCCGCTCCGTAAAAGGCGACTTCCTTATCATTTAGTTAGCCACAGAAAGCAACACCACACATTCCCACACTAGGACTGTGCAATGTTAGCGCCTTAGATGACCATCCAGGTCGCACCACGTGACGGCAGTTAAGGTATTCTCGATTACCAGAGGCTATAGGTGCTTTGAGGTTTTCGTCTCAGCACTGTTTTGCCCTTGGTAGATCCTCATGAATCTTTTTACACTGATGATAAAAATTCTTGCACACAATTGAAAAGCAATACCATACAGAACATTTTGTAATAAGCTCAAGAATAATTGTTTTAATAGGGTGGGATCCTCCCTCAGGTCAAATACAGTTAAACACGAGACCAAAACAACGTTGTAAAATTCAAATCAAAATTTCTAATCATTTTAAAATACCAGATTAGAAATATAGTCAAAATTGTGGTGTTAAATTTGAGGTCACATTTTATAACGACTATTACATTTGTGCAATCTTGTGACCTGTTTGTCAAAGCGATTAAGTTGTTGTTTATGAGCACTGGGATTTCTGCGATTACTAATAATAATTTGTGAATTGTTTCAACAGAATTCTGTTCAAATTCCAAATGAAGCGCTCCAGGAACGTTCAAAATAGCTCCTCTTTTCACCAATAAACCAAAACTAAAATAAAAATTGCCTAATTAATCTAGACTGGTTAAGGTGCAATATATTTATAGTAATATCCGTTCTCACTTAACAAAAACGTTTATCGCTTTATTAGAAAATAATGAAGTATCGACATTTCAAAGTAAATGCCTTTCAAAGATGTTATTTCCTTTGGGGCATCCTTTAACATTGAGTGCTTAAATTGAAATATAACACTTTGGATAGATGCCTCATTAATTATATTTCCGCAAATTGTATTTTATCACTTCGAGACTTAAACCATATGAAGTGTTTTTAGAGACCTGAGCAGAAATGGAGGGGCGGGGGACTATTCTGAAAATCCAAGAAAATACTCTGTGCACTTAAGACAGTTAAAATCAGATCGGTTTTGGATCTTCTTTTGCCAGATGTTTATCATAAGAGGAAGTCCAAATGTTTTCTATACAAAGATAGTTATTCAGGCCCGTAGCCAGCATAATCACCTAAGGGGGTCGATGCGCATTTAGGAGGGGTTGATGGGAATTTCGACTTTATAATATAAACTTAAATTTTACCAAGTCCCTACACCATTTATTTTTGTTGCATCCATGGGCGTACGCGGATTTTCTGATTTGTGAGTTCATCTAGTATAATGATCAAGTAAGTGACCAAAGGCTGGGTGAAGCACCGCGAACATTTTTTGAAAATATAGACAAAATAGACCATAGAATTGCAATATTAGGGGCAATGTTACAACAATTGAATTAACAAATTTTATTTTTATATTCTGATATTACTTTTAGCTTTGTTGTCTAGGAGGGGTTGTCTGAAATTCCATGGGGTTCAACCCCTCCTAACTCCCGTGGCTACGGGCTGTAGTTATTGTTGATTTGCTATAACGTTTATGACCGAGTAACACATTGTAAATTGCATGTTTTTTTTTTCATTTTTAAGCTTAATTTAAATATCATAATGTTCCAGGAATAAAATAAAAAACACATGTGTTCTATAATTAAAAAACTTGGAGTGTCATTAGAGGTGATAGAAATAGTCCTCACATTAAACATAAAATTGTAGGCCAATGCAAAACATGCAGTTACTATGTATTATCAAATGGTTTACTCTTGGTAATCTAAGGGACAGTTGTTTCTGCATATCTGTAGTGGAAATAAACAAGTCTTTGGGCACTATAATGACCTTAGGGTGTCTAGCGTGGACAAGAAAACCATACGACAAAGACAACAATTCAATATTCGATTCAAAAAAGTTTATGTTTAGTGTTTATCTTCAAACCAAGTAGACTTGATTTTAGGAATTCATTTATTGGATTGACATCCAATTTATAACTTATATAGAATATTACACTTGCTATGCATGTACATAACGGAAAGTGAATTTTCTCTACTCAAGTATTTGAATCATAGTTCAACCACTATATTTCTTATCACAGAATGAAGTTCTAGCTAATGTAAATGCGTTGGTTGTAGTAACTCTTATCCATTGGAATTCTATACTGAAGAATTTAATATATAGCTATTTCTACAATAACTCTTCTGTTTAAAGAACAAACCATTATTTTACCATTTTTATAATAATTGTCGTTTTTGAACAGCTTTATTAACTAATAATTCTAAAATTTGTAAACATTTGTTTCAATATTAAGAGCTTACTTATAATGAGTTGCCATTATTCGAAAATTCCTATAAAATATTAAAGCTGTTCATCCAAATTCAAGTGTGCGGCATTCGTGGAGTCAGTACTCAAAAGCAACCGTTTGCTACTTTAAAATCTGTTGGTACATTGAAACACATTTCCTTAATATTTTTATTTAAATTAATTCAAAAATTTTAAGTTATTGGGAAAATTGGGATTTCAAAAGCCTTAAGCTGATTATCTGGTAGGATAAAATCTTCATTTAAGTCCCACACAAAATTACCTTCATTGATATAAGTCTATTTATTCAGCGATAATCAATAGCGTAGATTAAAATGGATGAAAAGGGTCATATCTACTCTACCTTGATAAATGAATTTTGTCTTGCATTCTTTTTTTCTGTTTCAATGTTAGATTTACCTTTGTTGTTTTATATTTTAATTCATTAGGACACAGAGTTTTTATTTTATTGAAGTTTATTTTTATGCTGAGCTTGTTAAATATTTATCTACTAATCTAGGACATTGAATGAGGGTAAAATATTGAGAAATCCCTGTTCTCTTAATGTTACGCTAATGTTACTTAATGTTGCCTTAATTGAATTGCATAAAAACAGTTAAAAATTACACAGTAGATTCAGTTAAAGATGAATAAAATATTTGAAGGCAAAATTTAGAGAAGCATGTACAACCTGCTAATGCAGATTTCATTGTTTACAGTAAAGAAAGCTTTTCCGCTTGTAGCTTGCTAACCTCCTGCATAATTCTAGTTTCAATTTTTTTCTTATGATCAGTTGTAACTATTTGTGTATAGCACTCTTACCCTTAATATTTTTTGGTGATGCAGGCAAGACTAATTAGGTCCTTCTACTTTAACTTTTTTCGTTTGATGTTATTTCTGTCAGCAAATAGCCAGCTTCTCTCTCTTTTTCTCGATATATATATATATATATATATATATAAGGGCGGATACAGAAATTTTTTTAAAGGGGCCCAATGTAGAATAAAATGATAAGTACATAATTGGGTACTAGGGACGGCACAAAATATTGAATTTTAAATTTTTAAAATTAATCACTTTGCAAGACTTTACCACCATTTACTGAGTTCAAAAATGAAAATATAGAATTTGTGCAATTTTTCAAGACTCAGTACATTTTTTTCAAATGTNTGTTATTTCTGTCAGCAAATAGCCAGCTTCTCTCTCTTTTTCTCGATATATATATATATATATATATATATATATAAGGGCGGATACAGAAATTTTTTTAAAGGGGCCCAATGTAGAATAAAATGATAAGTACATAATTGGGTACTAGGGACGGCACAAAATATTGAATTTTAAATTTTTAAAATTAATCACTTTGCAAGACTTTACCACCATTTACTGAGTTCAAAAATGAAAATATAGAATTTGTGCAATTTTTCAAGACTCAGTACATTTTTTTCAAATGTCAAATAAGTTTTAATTATAGCATGTTGTGACTTTTGGAGATTTTTTACATTATGCACT
>CABFPE010000572.1:502781-516979 GCA_900660155.1 Hofstenia miamia
ATCAATGCAACTACGAAGAAAATGGCCCATGGAGTTAAATTGCTAACTAAGATTCAACATATATTACCAATGAATTGGAGAATTGTACTACTAAGATCTCTTATACTGTCGCATTTTTCATATTCTTATTTTTTATTTACCAATGTTACCAAGAAAATATTTAAAAAACTTAAGATAGTTTTTAATTGGGCAATTAATACAATCTGTAGTAAAAACGATCAAAGTAAAATATTAGAAAAACATAATATCGAATCATTAGAATACCTATTAAAATTAAATTGCCTCTTACTAATTTGGAAAAGACCTTCAGTAGAATTACAGAAAAATATACACAAGCGAACTAAGACTTATCAAAAAATCAAATTTAAAAAGAAAATCTTTGAAAAATCATTTACTAATTTTACAATTGATTTATGGAACAAACTCCCTCCAGATATTAAAGAAGAACGAAATTTCAATAAATTTAAAAAATCATTAAAAATTTCACTAAAACGAAGAAGATCCAACTACTTATCAAATTATAGGACAAAGTCTATAAGCTATAACAAAGCTATTGAACAATGAAAACCAACTATTTATATCATCAAGGACAATAAACTTTTGAAACCAAGACAAAGGATTTTTTCAGAACCAATTTAATTTATATTTATTGTTTTAATTCTTCATAAGTGTTAATCACTTGATTTGTAAAAAAACAAAAGAATTAAATAAATATTATTATTATTAAAAAAAACATCAAGGTATTGATAACTTTCGGTTTCCAACATTTTTTCACTAAATGAAATTTAGTTTCATTCTGGGTTATAACATTGTTCTGCGTGATGGAATGAGGTTGGTCTTATTTAATGTATTGCACATGCTTCGAATCTTCCATTGGTATTGATATAAAAAACAATTATCTGAGACTGGAATTTTCTATTGATTCAGGCGAGTTCATGCAAAACGAATTTGTTCTTAAATTTTTACTTAACCCTAAATGCATTGAGGTATAAAATGTCAATAACACACTGAGGGGGAGATTCGGCCTCCTCTTTTATTTCAAAACTATTAAAGATAAAGTAATGATCTTTGGTACCGGGGAATTTACACCTTCAAAAACATATATTCATTTGCTGCGGTTTTATAGGCAAATGAATTTCTGACGTCAGCATTTTTTGTAAAAATAAAGTGAAAAAACCTAAATGAATTAAGCATTAAAATAGAAGGAAGCAGTTTATTTAGCTCATATTCCTTCTAGTAATTATTTAGGACTTACTCTAGCAGGAAAACAAAAAAATACGCTCAATGTCAGCCAGTATTACGTAATCATGGCAGCCAATTTCATAATTGTTAATAACCTGACATTTCTAAAAATGAATGAATAAATTAAAAATAAAGTCAATGAATAATGTTTAGTTATATTTCAAAAATAATCAAAATACATCATAATATATATTAGGGTCACTTTCAAGGTCAAAGTTCAAAAAAGTTAAAAAATAATAAAAAATTTCACAATCCACAACCCACCTTGCTCCTACCTTCAGAAGGTTGTCAATTTTCAGCCTGAGTTCAGCATTAATGCTCCTAATAACGTAGGGCACTTTTTATATGGCATTTAATCATATTTCGTCACTACTGTTTTACTGTATTTAAAATAAACGCCAAATGAAAATTTCGTATTTTTTGTATTTTAAATTTGTCCTCTGGCCTCCCCTGATGAATTTATGATACTGATTTTCACCACAGACCTTCTAAGACCTTTGTTTTATAAATTAAACTATTTTTTTCAAATACTTTATTGCAACGGTAGGTCCAGGTAAAAAGCAGAGCAGACATTTTTCTTGCTTTAATAATTTTAAAAATCTCAGAAAATTTCACCATTGTTTTTCGAATTAATTCCGCTGAAATGATATGGATAAATAAAAATTGCTTTCTGACCATGTACATTTTTAGCATATTTGAAATAATTTAAATAACAGGTTTTCTTAAGTTCAATTCAAAATAAATCGTCTCTGTAGAATACATAGTTTATCAAAAACTGAAAAAAATTTTAATCTACCATTAATGAATACAAATGTCAATTACATGCGAGAAAAAATAATATTTTTAGTTCTAAGAATGACAAAGTCTTTGTTTTTATGACTACATACAATAAAAGCAAAATTTAATGTCCTTGATGCATTGACTATCAAGAGAAAATGCAAATTTCTTATCATTTAATGTTCTTGTAATTTAGATTAGAAGATACAAACTTCGCTTTTCATTATTATTGCATAATTACATTCCCTTAATTCCTATAGATGCTTAGCAGTTTTTTATGAGACAACAGAATTAAAAGTTATTCAATACTTCACATAAAATGGTGCTTTCAAATTTATATATATATATATATATATATATATATATATATATATATATATGATTAATTTTTGAATCCTCATACATTTCTCTACATGTTATGATAATAATTTAAAAGTTCTTGCTGATGTTCCAGTTTAGACTTTCTATTATTGCGTTTATATATATATATATATATATAGATATATCTATCTCTGGCTCCATACTAAAATTTATTTTGCTAAAATGATGCATTATTAACAAAGCAGAATATTGAATGGAAATTTTACAGACATATTTTAGTTTATCAGATTAATATAAACACAAATATTAAATGAAATTGGTCCCAGTCTCATTTGAAATGGAAAAGTTATTCCCGGTTTCGTAGTGATCCCATCTCATGTCACTTTTTTGTTCCCAGTATATCACCTGGCTCCGATATCAGGACCAGTAATGGAACCATTTCTTCAAAACTCTACTGACTATACCACCCAGTATCATTGTTTTGTGAACTATGGCGAAGAAGACATTAATACATAGACCATTAATTTTACTGAATTAATTGCATTGGCGGTTGGTCAATCTTTAGAAATAATTTTTTCTGTAATATTTAGTAATTAAAATTTCAAATTTAGAAATGGGGTGCACTATCGATAGTTTTTATACTCATGATTCTTAGCAAATCAGTAATTTGAGAATTAAATTATCTTAGCTGATTGTAAAAGTTATATGTAGAAATGAAGTTGCATTTTTGTAGGTTCCGGATCAAAATTTCTATCATGTAAAACAAAACACTAAAAGGAAGCGCATTCTCGTCTTGAAATTATGACAAGCTATGCTTTTCTAAAACCGGTCTCCATTTACAACAAAATCTTGGTTTTAAATAAAAAATAATTATCTACATATTTACAAAACTACAACAGTGGACGATAAAAACAACTAGCACCGATATTGCATGTGACCCCAGGCAAAGCTAGATGTTGTTTGTATTCTTCAGATTATAGGGATGTTAGAGAACATGTCGTCAAGAACTTGAGCTATTCAATGTTTCATGATACCAAGTCCTGCAAACCCAGAAGTTCACTCTAGCTCAAAAATTAGAGAAAATAATCATGATGTGGGATATTATTTCTTACTCTCATCTATAGTTTCAAAAGCAAAATTTCTGAGTCTTACGTATCAAATGGTTGTTTTTCAAGAAATCATGTTTTTGCAAAACATTATTGCAAAGAAGTTACATTGCAATTTATTATTTCGGATTTTTGCCTATTATTTTGAAGTTGAGATTGTGTACCAACAAATGTTCATTTAGAAGCGTTTTAAGTGTAATTATTTTTACTTGATGTTGATTATATATTTACAGTTCTTAAAAGTGTAGAGTCTTGTCATATTTTACAGTTAATCTGGTGCTATAATAATTTGTTAATAGATTTTAAAATAAATTTATTTTTAGTTAACATAAAGCATGTAGAAACCAATTGCTGGCACTCGTTTTAATTGTGCTTATAGTTGCAGTAAAACGAACTGCATAGTTTGTGAAAGCCTACGTATATATTGAAATTACAATTGCATATTCATTTAAAAAAGTTTTGAATTGAGCTAATAAATTGAAAATCAAATGTAGAATTGGGGCACCTGCTGATAAAATCAACGTAATCTTTCCTATCTTTTGATTCATAACAACATTCAATGGTTGCAACCAAACAAACATCATTTTAGTTCGTCAATAAAACCTAAGACAATATTTTACCTGTTATTGTTATGGTTAAAAGTTTTCTTAAGATATACAGACATTTTTTATAATTTCTGTAAGTTTCATTCAAAAAGGTACCTCCCATAGTTGAAATTGACAAGTTTAATATGTTATTAAGCCAAAATATTTGTTGAAGGATACCGGGGCCATTTCAAAACATGAAAAATTTATTTAAATAGGGCCATTGAAAACTTGGACACAGAAATTGTTTAGTACCGAATTTTGCAGTTAGTATATTATTTTACTGTGTATTCCCTAAAAAAATGTTTCTATATCTGTTCCTAGATGTAGTATAAGCCATTAAGAAAACCACAATCATTTGCAAACTTTTCAATGATAATTTAGTGTGTGGGGGGTTTGTTCCCAAAATGGACTCACTTCCTTAAGAAAGCAAATCGTCACAATTCTTATGTTATCAACTCCTCAAATTTCAATTTGTTATCAACAATGGCACCCAAATACGTAAAGAACACTGTTGCTGTATTGTATCAGTATCTTCAGCAATTTGCAGCGTTAGCTTTATATGCGATATCGTTAATGTTATTTGGGACAAATTCTATGCATTGAGTTCCATGAGTTTTTAGTGGCAGTCAGAGTTTTTTCATCTTAAATCAGAAAGAAGTTTTATCAAATCGTTTGGAAAGTCATTAACATAATGTCAAATATTCAAGTTCACATAGAAGATGTCTGTCCTACATATTGTAATCCATTAATGAATTTCGAAAAAAATCCATTAATGCATAATCTGTGTTTTTCTTTGCTTAGATAACGTTGGGTTGTGATCTTGAAACATGATTAAAACATTACATTATTAGTATATTATCTAATAGCTTAGAGTAGAAATTTATTAGATCCACGCCCATTGGATTACCAGATCCATTAATTATGTACACAAAGCTAAAAAAGTATTAATAAATATTGAATCATGATCCTAGAATTTATTGATCACAGTTACACTGAACTTTTAGTTCTATGGGATTGGGATCAGTAAATCCAATGTAATGTGATCAGCCCAGAACAATATTTCAAAGTCAATACTATCTCAAATACTGCACTAAGATCAAACAGTGTAAAGAGCAATTTCTCTAGGAACGTGTTTGTTCATTTCGTGAAATCCATAATATGAATATAAGAGATGATCTTGTTATCCATTAAAAAAAATTATTTACTTGTTCACTAAATCTCATTTTAAAAAGCTTGGTAAATGGGCTAGATATTGTAATAGGCCTATAGCTACATGACTTGGTTCATTTTTTGGCATAGGTGTAAGATTTACTCTTTTTAAAAGCAAAGCGATTGTTTCTGAATGACAATATGTATTATTTTGGAAAAACTCAGGCCTTATTTCCAGTTGCAACTGTATAAAATTATATATTTTTACCTCCGCCAAAGAGGTTATGTTTTTGGTAGCGTTGGTGTGTTTGTTTGTCTGTTAGCAACTTTACGGACAAGTAATAGATGAATTTACCTCAAATTTTCACCAAAGGTGCGTCTCCGCCCAAGGAGGAATCCATTAAATTTTGGTGCGCTCTCCGAGTGCTTTTCTAGTAATATAAATGCAAACGCCTGATTTCATACCTGGTACTTACATCTAGAGAGCTAGAGAAAATACATATGAATTTATTTGAGGATTTGGCATAAAAATGAATATGATATGAAGGAAATTCATTATTTAGAAAATTTGATTAAATTATTTGAAAATAAAGCACTTTAAAATTTTAGGGTTAGATCACCTATAGTAAGTTCGGTTTCTATAAATATTGTTGAAAATATTTAGAGAAGAAATTCATTTCAAAGATAATTTTTCAAGAGAAAAAAATGTTAAAATTTAAAAAAATATTAATTTCTACAAAGTTTTTTCAAAAGGGTTTTTCTCATTTAAAATGCCAATGCTAGACATATACAGGATGTCCCAAAAGTCACGCAAAAATTAAGTGACTGTAAATTGCTTCAGTTTACTTCTTTTCTAAAAATTCTCTTATTAATATGTAGAACACGAACGGGAATTTTGTTTAACAATGATTTTAGTTTATGGACATTGTTTTTCTTATCAATTTCAAAAGTAAAAAAAAACTACTACTGTTTTATCATTATAAAATAGTATAGACAAAACAAATACATTCATTTTAAGCGCTATGAAAAATATAAACCGGTTTGGTATCTCAAAATCATCACTACAAATGCGTCGATTAAATGTATACAATTGACTGCACTTGTATATATAATTACTGCATGCACTTTATAATAAATTTAGTGTTATCATGTATTGTTGCCTGTTTAGTCATTGATGTTTCTTTGTTTGCTTGATGATTATAAATATATATATATATATATATATATATAAGTATACGCAATTTGAATTCGTTTTTAAATTTACTGTATNAATATATATATATATATATATATATATATATACATTGTGGCATAGGGTACTGGTTGTTACGAGTGTTTTCGCATCAAGCTTGTTATTTGTAAATATGTTTATAACACACAGTATATTATAAGACAATGAAATACTTGTAACAAGAGAAAAGTTTTAGCGTATGTTCTATTAGCAAGCTGCCTTACATGTATTCCACCAATATATATATATATATATATATATATATATATATATAATAAAGTTTGACAAATATGATCGTATAGTAGACTTTATGTAATTCAATAAAATTTCAGCATTGTTTAATATTGAAAAGTATTGTTGAATTACCAATCTGCAGTTTAGGGTTATGAAAGCATGCATCAATTAAGAGTTGAAGCAATTGCGCAGCTTCTTCTGTTTTGGTTACCCATAACAATAGTAAAAAGATTGTCAATAGGCGCAAATCTGAAGAGTGACAGACCATGGCATTAATTTAGAATTCAATTTCTTCATGGTGGCTCCTTGAGATACTAGAGTGAGCATTGTCTTGTTGATAGTACTAATTTTTCGTGAAAACTACTTCATTAGAATTCTTCATAAATCTTAGTAACAGTTGTCTCACATTTAAATAATTTCCAGTCCTTATATATATATATATATATATATAGTTATATATATATATATATAGTTATATATAATTATATATATAGTTATATATCTAATTATGTATATATAGTGTTGTATATATAAATATATATATATACATATATATTATATATATATATATATATATATATATACAGGTATATAAACATATATATATATATATAGGCGCCGCGAGCGAGGGCAAGAGGGGGCAGCTGCCCCCCCCCTTCGTGGTGAGTTGATTGAATTGATAGTTTTATCAAATCGAAATTCCGAATTTCTTAGTAATACTTGATTTGAATAAATTTAAAATGAATATACTACTGAATAAAATGCATTGGAACATATTTTTACTGTATGAAATGCAATTATCCATTTTTCAATTCTAATGTATATAGGATTAAACGTGTGAATTATACTATTAATACATAAAACACACAATCATTTTTAGGTGAATAATATTTTTTTCTAGATCGTTATATAAAACTTTTAATTCCTTAAACCAGGTTAAATCTTTGATTACTATCTGAAAATAATGGAATTATTTTGAAATTTACTTCCATTTGAAATGCATTATATCACACATAAATTATTTTTTATAATTGAATTCAAAATAGTTTAGTGGTGAAATATAACATAACATGGGTATATATTTTTACATTTTACACATGGGATTGGACAGTAAAGCAGATTTTAGCTCATTATTTCAGATAATTGAATGCTTGGAAAATAAGATCTCATCTCCTTGTTCTCTTTCAATTAAATGATTAATGTTCATCAAAAAGAAATTGATTTAAAATACAATATTTTTTCCACAAAAAACAAGTTTCTCAAATATCACACTTCACACGTGCAAAATTTTTTTTGCCTCTCCTTTAAGAAGTTTCTCGCGGCGCCCTTGTATATATATATATATATATAATCACAACGTATTTTTTAAAGAAGAGAATTTTTTGTAAGATATTTCATATATTTTGTCAGAGAAGTTAAATATATTCTTCAAAGAACATAGTTAGCCAGAGAAGTTATTCTGTAAAGAAAATTTACGCAAGTCGTAGTTTTCCACCTCATTAAATTTACAATTTATCAATATTTTTGAAAATTGAGAATATTAAAACTGTTATATTGTGGCAACTGTTGCACTATTTAAACTGTTGATAAAATTTAATGAACTTGTCTTCAATATCAGTAAGGAAAGACATGAGGATATTGTGGCAATTAAAATTGGAATTTGAAATTTAATCTGGTTAAAGATCGCACAAGTTGGCGGTTACACTAGGGAAATGTAGCGGAAAAATAAACGCTCGTCTAATAAACTATGATAAATGGACATTTAAGTTATTCAAAAGTTATTAGGTAAATAAAATTTAATTTACAAATGTTAAGATAAACTGTTGTCATAGTTTATTTTTCTTACGATTTCTTTGTTATAGAATTCAGTATTTTGTATGCAAGAACAGTTGATTAAAAATTTGTTATCTTTCGCATTTTCAAACAGCCAAAATTGATATTTTATTTTTAAACAAATATTTTTAACCTGAAACAGTACATAAATCAATACAAATAAGAGTTGAATTTCAAAAGATTTCGATGATTGTTAATATTTTATTTGATGAAGTAATTTAAGTTTAGTATCCGTATATAATTCTAAAGTTTATTTTCTTAAAATAATAATTAGAAATTGAATTTATCACTTTGAAATTTATTTCTAAATAATTGCATGTGTTTAAAAATTGGACATCTATTACGTGAAAAGGCTCATATACAAAAAATTTATTATTGAATTCCAAACTAACTGTATGATCAAGAAAGAAAATAGAGGAGATAGTAAAGGAAATTTTTGAAAATCAACGCACTGAATTTATTTTGAAAACAACTGTGATTGTTTATTTAAAAATTTATTTTGAAATAACTGAACAAAGGAAAACAATGTCTTAACTACTTTTTTAAGTTAATTATTAAAGAAGTACTTCTATGTTTTCTGAATTGAGTAATTCTGCTTTTCAATTGAATAAGATGGGAGTATATTTCGTTGAAATAGAGAAATGGTGGCTATAACTATTGTTAAATACCTTAGTGAGACACGATTTTGCGCATTTCTGTTAATCCTGTTTAAATAGCTTTCGTTTAGCACAGAAATATCAAATTAGACATAGTTTCTAAAACTCTCCAATGTTTACCAAATATGTTTATAAGAACTATGCGCTCCAAAAAGCGGTACTTTTTGCAAACATTGCTAATTTATCAACATCATAATCATAAACTTAACCCTAACCATAACCCAAAACATAACCCTAAACACAATCCTTACTTTAAGATAAATTCTATCCTATCCCTAATCCTAACCATAAACCTAACATTGTACTATGTTATTCATCATGACAGAGCCGCTCAATGAAAACATTATTCATTCTGATTTATGTAAACAGAGTAACTACGTGAAAAGGTGTGAGGGAAAAGGCGCTATGTTGATAGAATAAGCATTGCCAAATCTAAAAATTGCTTTGTAAACAAACAAAACCGGCGCGGTTGAACCACTAATTAGTATATTAATTGTAGTACATTATAATAATTTTATAATTTATATTGAAACTTACTGGTTTTATAATAAATTTGCATATTCCTTCTAAATAATGTTTGGGGTATGGTTTGGGTTAGGACTAAGCTGCGGGTTGACTTAGGTTAGGCGTTAGGCTCAGGGTTATGCATTGGGATAGTGTTAAGGATGGGGAAGGGGTTTGTGTTAGGCCTATATTTACCATATTGATAACTATCATATTTTTGCAATTATTTGAGCACCCAAAAAGCTTCTGGTCTCTCATTGATACATTCATAAAGTTGATGAAACCAAATACTGCATTGACTTCTCTTTGTGAAGCTTGTGATACATTAAGCCATCTACCTCTTTACGGATGAAAACAGTTAACTGTTATTTAAGGTTTCGAACTTTAAATGTCTTCTGTTGTATTAAAGATACTAAGACTTTTGATGATTAATTCAAATGAATTTACATGATAATGACACTCATAAGTGTGTCCTCACACAGAGAAGCTACCTGACTTCAGGGGCAAGTGTACAATGTCAAAACCTTCCATATTTCAGAAGATCTACATTACTTTAAAAGGTAGTTTCTTGAGTTGGAAATGTGAATACTGAAGTAAAAGGTTTTCTCCCACAAATTGAATAAACTAGAAATCAGTGACGTAGAGACTACACTGAATTATGATTTATTATTAAAAAAAATTAGACATCCCTTTTCACTAAATTTCATTTTTTACTCCGATAACTTGCTTTAAACTTTTCTTATTAAAAAAACGCATTCCAATGTTTTTGTAAATATGAAGCTGAAAACATAAACTCAATTCAAAATGAACTCAAATATCAAGTACAAACTTAAACTAAAAAATTGACATAAAACATATAAAAAACGAATGTTTGTTTCATCTGATTATGAAAAAAACTCATCTCAAACAGAGCAGATAAAAATGAGCTGCTTAAAAACATGTACTAAAAATGTGTATTAAAAAATACAACACTTATTAAAATGTGTAAAAATATTTCAATATTATATATATGCATCCAGTGCTTTATTAAATATGTTCTTATTTCTAATTGCATCAGATTAAAGTAATTACTTTTTACTTCATTTTCCGTAAGCATTAATAACAATCAACTGTTTTATGACCTATTATTTAAAATACACGCTCCCTTATTAAATGAAATCCTATTTTTTGCAATGAATTGATAGATCATCCAAATTTTACACGAACCCGTTTTTGCTGAACTCAATAAACGTATAAATTTACCACAATTTACATATTATTCAGATGAAGAAGCGAACAATCTAAAGGTGCTTCGTTATGCCATTGCAGGGTTCTGAGGAGGCGCGCCACCACATAAATAACAAATTCATCGAAGTGATGCAATAAAAAAATTCATACAGAATTTCTTTTGTTCGAAATTATTAGTATGATCATATTTTACTTTTACTAAAAATATCCCTGTATGCGCTACTCTACTTTTGTGTAATGCCAGAGTGGCATACTGGCCGGTAAGGCTAGCTTGCTAGTCCAAATGAGTGTAAAACAAGTTTGTGGTTTTCAGGAAGGTTAATTTTTTTCTATGTCCCAATTATATTATTAAATCCAATAAATCAATTTGATAGTTTCGCAAATATGCACTAATCTCATCATTGTAATTCTATGTACAGTGGAAAAGATTTTAAATGACATATATCCAGTGGCTGATCTAAATGGGGAATGGGAGGAGCATCTTCATACATTGTTTGGAAATCTCATTTGGTGAGCGTAGCACATATGCAATATAATGTAAATTTATACATACAAAATTTTGGAATTTTTTCTTAACAAAATACTAATCAAGAAGAATATCAGGTTGAGTCTAATGATCATTGAATAAGTAGAAATATAGACAACCAGAACTGAAACATTGACTATAATTCTTGTTGTCCACGGTAGAATCCTGTATGGCAAATGCCAAAAGACATTTACTAGGTTCTGAAAATGATGTCGATTTTGAAATCTTTCTTATAATGCAGAGTTTTCCCAATGTAGATTCCAGTGCAAGAGATTCACACACACTTTTTTGTTTCTTTCAGATTTTGGAAAATATTGCAACATATGTAACTGTATTGAAATTGATTAATGTCGACAAACAAACTGTTACACTAAATACTAAATAGATGTAGATGTTCTGATACAATTAGCGGGGTCAATGATTTCGAGATCTATGCAGGTAAACATCAATTTTTAAATAATGGGATTAAAATGCTGGTAGTTTTGTATTTATAAAATATTTTAGAAATCTTCCAATTCTACACACTGCTGTTTGCAAATAGTTTTAGAAATTCATTACTTTTCATTCATAATTTACTCTTTATTTTGTTCCTACCAGAATTGAATATAATGTCAAAAAACTTGTTTGGCAACTATTATGGTATGTCATACAAATATAAATTTGAAATTGTTGCATGGTTTAATCACTGTCACTACACAAAAGTTCAAAAATCTCAAAAAAATGCACAACAAAATTATTGCTTCTATATGGCAGCAAGCTTTAAAGAGCATATGGTATCATGTCACAACAATTACATTCATGATATTTGAAAAAATTGAAAAGTAATATTTGCAACACCTTAAAATTAAAAGCAGGCAAATTTCCAAAACATGCTAATGCAGCTTACTGCTAAATTATTACTATAAATTTTTCAATCCTATTCTGTGTGTTGCTCTTCATGCATTTTAAAACATATTCATTTGCACCATATAAGAGTATAAATCCACTGAATGAAACCACCGGGGAAACAGGTAATTTTTCTTTGCATGTCTATAATTCATTTTTTCTGGATCCGTCATTGCATATATCAAGCTTTAGTCCAAATAAAATTTCGTGTAGTTCATTTTGGCATGAAGTTGACAATATGTAAAGTGGAAATATTTCTCGATCGATAACCAAATGTTATTCCTTCAAAACCTTTGCAATGAAAGCACTACTAACTGCACTTATGGAATTGTTAAATATTTACAGAAGTGGAATTCAATTCAAACGACACCGTCAGTTATCTGATTTAAACTCTGGCGTCACCTCTCTATAAACGCTCAAACTAAATTTTACCAGAAATTTATATACCTAAAAATCAAAATATATCCGTTTGAAGAAGGTTGGATCGGGTTGACCCGTTTCCCACGCTGACTCAGATTTGATTTAAAATTTTGTAATTTAGTTTCCTCTAAAATGTGATCGAATAAGATGCGGCGGATGTTTCGCTAAGTTCATGTAATGAAATCGTTCAAATATGCTTTTTAAATTTGAAAATATGTCGTAAAAGAACAAAGTCAAAATATTTTCGACATGCTATTAATCTAAATAGAAGATATTAAAATCATTTGCTTATTTGCTTGTTTCTGGAAGCATTCCTATATGGTGAATGCTGGTAATTAATGGAATTCGTTTTACACAAATATTAGAAGTCCCTCAAGTCTAAATACATTTATCGACTACAATAGTAATATTTGTTTGCCAATTAATATAAATTTGGATCATTAAAAACAATTAATTAATCATTGCATTGCACAGCAGGGGCAGATAATGTTTTGTAAATATTTATTGCTTTCTTGTCTTTTCAGTTACTTTTTATAATATTTTAGCATAAGTATAACATTGGTTCAAAATTTGTTAATTATTAATAACATTTTACGATGAATTTTAAAATTGAGTTTTCTTTTAATACAATGATAAACTATTTTAGTTTTAGAATTTGCATCTATTACAGTTATCGGTTATTAGTGAAAAAACGTTTACTTATAAATCTTTTAGATTACAACTGTTCTAGCATACACTCATTGCATTGAAACTATCGTGAAAGACTTTTATTCATAGCAGAATATAACTTTCTATTCAGAGCATTTATGGGCACCGTCTATAACATTTTTTAAAGAAAAATCTGGAATCTAGGTCATTAATAACAGAATGATGTATATTCCTGAAGACACTTTCAATATATTTTCCATATATTTTAGGGGCCAATTTTAAAAAAAAATGCATACCACTTCTAAGATCATGTAGTTGACTTAGTCATATTATTCATAAAGATAAGCGAGTTTTTTGGATAAAAAGTATGGTATATATTCAAAATAACACGTTACTTAATGATTAAGTCTATTCTATTAGAAGCAGTTACCCCCTAAAACATGTCTGTTTAAAATGTTAGCATCTCGCCGGATTTCATTGAATCTATTTATATATTGCAGCTTTGATTTCCATATATTTTATAAAGGCTTAATGAATAATTACGTTGAGTGAACTTCAAATAATAGCTTAATAAAAACTAATTTTAAAGTGGAAATTGCAATATATTACATTTCTTACAACAAAACTCTCTAAATTAAATTACGTGTACACTCGATATTCCAAACTGAAATTAAATTACAATGGTGTGCATTTATAACAATGGCCATACTTAACTTAATTTAGTGTAAATGGGGGAGTCCATACATTTTAAATACAGCTATTTTAATTGAATATAGGATAATTTTATTATATACAATATAATATTATATATATATATATATATATTATATATATATATATATATATATATAT
>CABFPE010000573.1:0-11906 GCA_900660155.1 Hofstenia miamia
TTTAAGAAAAGCAATTAGTAGAATAGTTTACATGTGTATTTGTAATGCACATTTCAACTACTATAAAATGTGTGCACTTCCTCAAATTTAGTAAATGTTACCCAACAATTGATTTGTAAAATACAAAACATAATTTGCTCCTTGTAAATGAAGGTTCGAGTTTGAGGTTGCAACTCTGATTTCATATAAATTCTATGAATACAGTATATAAAGCAAAATAATATATTGAATTAATATGTTAAACTGATTCAACAAAAATGTAGTTCAAGATCGTTGCTTAGAAAAACTGCTAATTGATAGCCCCTTAAGTTCTAACACGTCCCGAAAATTCTTTACCACCTTGATTCTTGTTCTGTTGAAGAACATATCTAGTTGTTAATTCAAGAAATCAGACCTTTGAAAAAAAATTTTGACAAGTAGCTTATCTTGATTCAGAGGAAGTGCTTCTGAGATGAGTAGCTATTATAAGCTATTATAAAGCAAATACTTTCTCATTCTTGTAGTACATGTTGTTGGTTATGGCCACTAAAATATAAAATAGATCTTCTGCTTTGAGTTTCGAAAGCAAAATAAACATCCTTAAATTGAACTAAAGTACTGGCTTCACAAAACTCTATGCAATCCATGATGGACATTTCATTTCTACCACACCACTCTCCACAAGATTAATAGAGATATTCACACATCTAAAAAAGCCTGTCAATTTTCCATACGCAATAATGAAATATTATATAGTAAATTCTTGAAAGATTTACAATTTTTTTTTGTTTGAATCAGCTAAATCTTTGAAAAATATATAATCTAGTAAACAGAATCTATTAAAAATTCGACAGATTTAATGTTAAATAAATTCAAATATTAAACACTGATATGATAACCAGGGTGGTAAAGGGGTCAACGCAATCCACGGGTTGGGTCAAAAAAAGTTGGGTCGGGTCATTTTCACTACTTAAAGCATATTAATACCAACCTATAGCAAACAAAGAAGTGAATCAGAAAGTCCTAATTTAAATTGAAATTAGCCGTAACTCTATTCTTTTGGAAGATTGTCATTTTTAAATATGGTTTCAAAATTTGATGACCATTTAACACTAGAATGCCCAAAAATTAAGTTACCTCGAATGCCCAGACTGGTCTTGTAAATTAAGCATATATAATTGCCTGTAAGTCTCCCTAAACGATCGATTGTTTCACGAATATTGTGTTTGATGACAGATTAATATTTTTATTTATGTTCGTTATTTACTAGTGTTGCAATCGGTCATTAAAATACAAAATTTCAAAACTTATAGCCTACACAGTATCAAATCCCAATATACACGCGCATACTTATATTTGTGACATTTGTATTATATTGAAATCAATATTATAATGTTATAGACCTATAATTAATTCAAATTCGTTTATCAAAATGTGATTATTGTATATTCGTAAAAGACAAGATTCATCAGCAATTTATTTGTGCACAAAACATCTCAAAATTGACTAATATGCGTATACTCGTATAGCGTAGTCTATTCATCTGATGGGCTAAATTTTATTGCATCGGATGATTATCTGTCTTATGAACAGTCAATGCATTTTACATACTTGACAGCATGTTTTCCGCAGACAGTCTTTTCACATGTTTCGCAGTGAAGACAAGATTTGTTTTCACACTTCGCAGCAGAACATGTCTTTCTCTTTCTCCCTTTCGACTCTTCAACCTTTGGTACCTCCCGTTCAATTTTTTCTTCGTTTAGATTTCTGTCACATAACGAACAGGCTAAATCGAGTATGAATTGTCTGCATGAGATATTACTACCAGTGGATTCCTTGTAAATAATGTGCGAATTGAGGGCAGCTTTGTCTAAGATATCGTAGAATACTACCAGTGGCCATCTACGAGTTGCAGCTTTGCAGTTTTAGAGACGTAGCATACTGTCCATCGCATCCACTCCAACTTTGTTTTCATTATAAAACTTCACCATTTCTGGTTTTCTTTTTCCAGCATTCTCAGTGGCAGCTGAAGAATGATAACTAGATAATAGAACAACATTTGTATTTGGCTTGCATTGATACGAGATGGTCAAAGTATTATCCGTGCAATAAATGTCTTGATTCGTGAAGTGATTGCTTTTCAAAATGAGATTGTGATAGGAAACGAGAAGATTTTCTAACTGTTGTTGATTGTGAAGTATGCTATATTAACTACCGATCAAAATGACCGGGCGGGGCANATATATATATATATATATATATATATATATAGATTTTGGTAATTACCAGGAGTGGCAAATTTGCAGTTGACATTAACAGCCAATTTAAAAAAAGTTTTTTTCAAAGATTTCTAATTTATACCACAAAAAATGAAAATATGGTTTAATAGAGTTCAAAATACCGCATTTGCACCAGAAATGGAAGTGAGCTGGGCTGTCCATGGTCTGGTTATATGTTGGGTTTGGGCAGAAATCTCATGGGTTAAAATGAGCTTGATATTTTTTTTACTAAAAATATAAGCATTTTCGCTACTTAAAGCATATTAATAACAACCTATAGCAAGCAAAGAAGTGAATCAGAACGTCCTAATTTAAATTGAAATTAGACGTAATTCTATTCTTTTGGAAGATTGTCATTTTTAAATATTGTTTCAAAATTAGCTGAACATTTAAAATAGATGGGCTGGGAACTTCTTAAAAGTACTCAGCCTATTTCCATCTCTGATTTGTAAAGCATAATGTCGTTATTCTATTACTCAGGACCTTTGAGAACGATACCCAGGATTGAAAAGCATGATGTCTGGGCATCAGTGTTGCAACCGGGCCGGGCCGGGCTCACATATTTGAAGAATATAAATGGGCGGGGCTGGGCCTGAAATTGTGATTTTAACGGGCCTAATTATCCTTTTCACTAATACTTGAAACCTGAGGGAGTGGGGTTGAATTTGCCAGATGATGCGAGGTTATCAGAATAACAAATAACGAGGAAGATGTATTCAGTGATTTCTTTTATGCAGGACAGCCAACTACAGTATTAGCAGCCATTGAAGAATTAAAAAAGGAAATTCTGGCTTACAGATAATCCCCAATCTGTTCAGATGATCCAAGAAACCCACTTGTGCTTTGGCGCCAATACCATATCAATTTTCCCCAATTATCAAAAAAAAAGATTTAATATCAGTTTGTTAGTTGTATTATAAAAGTATTTACTAATTTAAAACCGAATGATGAATAGATGACAGACATCGAACCATCTTGGGAAAGGGCATGTGAATTTATTAATTTCATAATAAAAGGGAACAACCTTTTTGTTAATTTCATATTGTGATTGCTTTAAAAACCTTTGTAATGTTAATTTTGTAAATCTCTACGTTTTTTTTTGATTTATTTGTAATAATATATTTCCATTTTATTTTTTTCAAAGTATAATATTGCAGTTTGTAGTGCGCTGAATAAATCACAATGGTTGAATACAGCAGGGTGTCATCAGCATATTGGACACATTTTATGTTTTCATTAAAATTGATGTCATAAACATAATGATTGAATATTAATGGCCCTAGAACTGAGCCTTGAGGTAATTATTAGTTTATTAGAAGATATCTCATTGCTTACTTTTACGTATTGTTGTCTATTAGTTAAATATGAGGTTAATAACTTAGTTGCATATTCATTAAAGTTGTATATATGTCTTAATTTTTTTAATTAGTATTTCATGATCAATTGAATTAAATGCTTTGATAGATCTAATGAGAAAACGCAAATACTATCTTCTTTATCTTGATGCAAAACGTATGAATATTTACACATGTATTTTCTCTCCGCTTCTCAACTTGTCCTGAAGTTATAAATTAATTATTAAATTTAAAATCAACATCTCAAATGGTCCTTCAAGCATTCTTTTTGAGTTCTTAAAATTACTGCAAATCCTTAAAATCTCATTTTTTAACTCATTTTTAATGCATGTATACATGTAACCTGTAATTACTTTCTGGGTTACCTAAGACGAATTATTCCTATTTTTAAGAAAAACTATCCATCATTTGACAATAATTTATCGATCAAGTTCAACTACTCACTCAATAAGCGAGATTTGAATAAGTAAATATATCTTTAATAATAGTATAAATTTATCTAGTACAAGAGATTCAAAATTAAAACATCAATAGGTATGGTTTCAGAAATATTTAACGTGTTCTCTTTCTATCTTTGCTCCTTTGCAAGCAGGAAACCGCATTCTAAGCATAGTTTTTAGTCATATAATTTTTAATTAATAAATGTTTAATAATGTGATAATAATAATTTAATAATTGGATTTTGAAAATTAGTAGATGATTTTTAATAATTACAATGCTAATTTTATAAATTTGTTGATAATTTGGCAATAATTAGTACTTAAATATATAAACTACCATAGTTAAAAAATTTAATGTATAGATTCAAAAGTTATTCTAAATACTCGAAATTATCTACAGTCGGAACTTTAACATTATTGCGATTAAAAGTTAATGCTGAAACATAGTATTTTTTCTTAGTGGGCTGCAAAATACAAACTCTGTTTTGCCTTTATTTGCCAGGAAACTTTTCATGAAAGTTGAAATACGTAGATAGTTTGTTGGATGTAGTTTTACAGATTCAATTGCTAAATGCATCGAATTATTATTATTACATCCGCCAAGGAGCATTGGTTTGTTTGTTTGTCTGTTAGCAACTTTACGTAAATGTAATAGATGGATTGACTTCAAATTTTCACCAGAGGTGGTCTCCGCCCAAGGAGGAATCCATTAAATTTTACGGCAGATCCGAGCGACACCAGCTGCGTGGCGGAGGTCTGCGCTCTGCGAGTGCTTTTCTAGTTGAATATGCAAATATCAGAGCCATATTGAAGCAAATTACAATCAGCCATCGTTTGCATTGCGTTAACATACAGGGTGTAACAAAAGTAACCAGACGCTTGCAAAATACAAAAACTGTAGTTACGTAGCTGAACATCAATGGATGGAAATTTAACTGCAACAGTTATGTTATATCTTTAATCAATTTGAGGTTCAGATTTTTCATTTAACTTTTTGAAATCGTCGTTCCTATTGATCTTTATTCAAGGATCATGGTCAGAGACTGACTTGAGTGATAAAGATATCCAACTCTACGAGCGTAAACAAGAAAAAAGAATAATTGATTAAAGGTATTGATTTGGATTCACTGTTGAGTTCGAACTTTGAATTAATTTAAATGAGAATAGAGTCTACGTCTTTTCTAAAGTCTTTCTACGGCCGAGTTACAACATGGTGCATTATTTTGAACATTTGCTATGAACACTTTCTTCTTTTATGATTCATCGTTTTGGACAATATAATCTCAGTAAGTTGTTTTAGATTTGCTACACTGTATATTCTACTATCAATGATTCGTTTTTTTATTCCTACTCTTATTAATAAAGTTAGATTCCTCGTAAAATGAAACGTCTGGTTACTTTTGTTACACCCTGTATATACTGAGACCTCAAATTATTCCTTGCGGAACACCATTGTTAACACGTTACCAATCCGAAAAAAACTTCGTTTATTTTCACTCTGATATCTATTCTTCGAATAACAAGTAATTAAATTTCTGTTACTGCAAGAAAATCTCATACATAATAATTTTTTATTAGTATTTTGTGATCAACAGAATCTAAATTCTTAGACAGATTTAAGTAGATAATGACTACGAATATTTTAACGTCTAGTGATGATCTCGATTTTTCAGTGCCACTTAATTGGGAATCAGCTGTTCAAAAATTTTTACGAAATCCAATTTGACAGAAGATGTACTTACTTAGGTGTTCCAATATTTGATGATGTAGTAATCGCTCGAAAACTTTGCTTATTAAGTAATTGAAATTGGTTGAGAGTATTTTGGATGAGACGGATCGTTTATTTTTTAAATAGGAGTAATATAACCAAGTTTTAAGTAATCTGGAAAGTAATTATATTTTATGCATCCGTTAAATATATAATTTATAGGACTGTCTATTACACCTTGATAAGTACATGTTGCATATAACATAGAAATCCAGTGCTCCAAGTTTTGCTATTTTTTTTTGATATACGAAATCTGGTAATTTATTATGCTTTATATTTTCAAATTTACTTTACTAATAAATTAGTAACGCATTATTTCTATTTATGTCATGAGCTAAAGAAATAAAATCCCAACAGTTATTTACATAAATGCGAGCTTAATACATCCTTAGACAAAAATACCTTACATAAGATAGTTTTTCTGAATTTTTAGACAATTATTTTCATCAACTTAAAAATTTAGGCGTAGAGGCTAAGTTGACCATGAACATTTTTACAAATAAGTAAGCTTTGCATTGCTCCTTTGCACTAGCTATTGCATAGTTAAAAAACTTAATACATTTTCATTTGTACAGTTTTTGTTAACAGTTTTAAGTCTCATGTTTTGCACAGCGTTTTTAGTAAATTTTTAGTTGTAAAGAAAATGACAATCTTGCTTCGGTGGAAGAGAATGAAACTGTATTTTAAATATTATTAATAGTTCTTATTTATTTGTACTTGATATTTTTTGTACATATTATTTTTACAAATCACACTTTTTCTATGCAAGACTGGTATAGTAACAAACTGTTTCATATCTTAGCGAAAGAATGTAGCAATTGAAAGATCTCAAGTGCTGAAAAATGTGGTCACGTGCCGTTGATCGTCACTCACCAGCGTTCCGTTTCCGTACCATGATCAATTTTTCAGTTTCTGCCCGCTCAGTTTTGTAAGATTTGCTCCCGTCAATCTATTTCTGGTTACGTAATGAAATTAAATGTGCTAACATTTGCAATCGAATTGAAAACTGAGTTGAGAGATTGCAGACATTTTTTTGTGATTTCTACATAATCATTTGGGTATTAATGCAAAACCTGAATGTCAAAAAAACCGCTTAAAAGTTTCCACTGGCTCAGGGATCAGCGTGAACAACGGAAAGTTTAGGAGAACTTGAAGGGGACAATAGACATTCAGAAGTGTTAGGACAGTTTGCGTAATGACAGATACAAGGTCGTAGCATCTTGTATGACTAAAAAATGTTAGATATCAAAAAGTTCCCCCCCCCCTTATATGTCTCCACTTTTGAAATATTTCATTAATAATAACTGGCTCTTCGATATTGAAAACATACGCGAGATGTAGTGGAGATTTCCCAACACATTCATGAAATTATAATGGAGCTAATGTTCGTAAGCAGGGATGTAAAGGTGCCTCCACCTGGGGGATGCTTGTGTGCACCCAGATTGGTGTGCACCCAGATTGGAAAGATCCAAAATACTGATGCAATAGATGACATTAAAGTGGATGACTTCAAGTTTAAGTTTGCTCAAATATACCATAACTATGTTGCCCTCATATTAGCATTAATTTCGCCATTCCGGAATTTTCACTTTGTGGGGGTGTATTATGCAATGCGATTGTTGCACAACATTACAAGTGTACCTGATGGTTTACTCTTATGTATTATACAGCAGAATTCACACAATCTTGCTGAAGTTTTGCAGAGTACTTTAAATATTTTAATGAAAAATCGACACTTTCCATTGTAACAATATCTTTGGAAAAACTAAGGCCAATATCCCTCACGTGCATAATGCCACGTATATTCGAACGCATTGTAGATCGGATATACATCACCTCATCTTAAAATACCTTGGCTACAAGCTGATCAACTTGGTTTTAGAAAGTTTGGGTTTACCAAAGCTGCAGTTATCACATTTCAAAATTTCTGTAATGAATACTATTGAAATAATTCCGATTATATTTGACCGAGTACCCATCATCTAATCATTGCGAGCAAGCTCGGAATTGTATTTATTAAGTGGTTGGCAGTTTTTTGTCAAATCGTTTGCAGATTGTGGAATGCAACCAACAGCGATCAGGTATATTTACTAATCGTTGAGTCTGATAGGAATCTGTTGGCCGTCAAACACTTTTCAACATTGGATGTGTGTATTTCCATCTTAGCAATCTTAAGAACAATAAATTGGTGAAGTTTGATGATGCCAATGTGACATTGTGAAGTCACAGGAACTATTAATTAAGTTAAAGTTAAAAATTTCCCAGATCACTTGCAATTCCCAGAGTCAGCCATCTCAAAATTTTTAGATTTACTATAGATTAATCTTTTGGCCCCAGCGGACATTAATAAGACATGTAAAAGATCTTCGCTTCTTCTGTTGTTCAGTTAGAGTTATTTTACTACACTCTGTTGCGATATGCTATAACCTTATGGATCGTCTGTGTGGAGTGGAGAAAATACTGACTATTTCAGATTTAATGCAAAAAGACGTGATATTGGCTTAATTAAATGCCCACCCCATTTCAAAAGATTATCGGGCATAAAGTGACAAACTATATATTCAATCAGCCGAAATCCCTCTCTTGTTTGCTGAACAGGAGGTCGTGCTATTCAGATGAGAAGCTTAAAACGTGACTTCAAGCTTGCAAGAAGCGAAACAAAAAAAACACTTTCAGTATTTCCATACGGTTTCTGCAAAACCATATCTATTGATTCTTGAATTTTGATTCTTCATATTACAGCATTCCATAAAATATAATTATTATTATTAATATGTTTTTACTTTAATGACGCTTATCAGACAAATTATAAGTTATTTAATTGCAAAATTTTTACTAAATATAGAATGTATTTTATAAGTCAATCTTTTCCAGCATCTATCATGAATCACTTACGTAAATATATTATAAAAAAACTTGATATTTAATAAACATTGACGTTAAGAGTCTCAAGGACATTTTTTAAAAAAAGTAAGCATGATCATTCAATGTCAATTCTCTTTCCAAAACAACTTATCTTATCCTATTTTATATAAAATACAATTTCGACATTTTTCATTTCACAAAAACCTACCTGGATTAAATACGATTAAATTTCTGCAATATACTCATAAACGGAATTCAAGACCAAAACTTTTTACATACGTTAAGTATCTAAAGATATTTCATTTAATTCAATAAACCATTCTATTCCACTGATTAAATTAAAATAGAATGTCAAATTTAGTGGTTCACTAACATAATTGTTAAGTTATATTAATAATAGATTCCAGCATGTGAAAGTAAATGAAAAAATATCTTATTCATTAAAGAATTATAAACTATTGAAAATTAAAATTTATCCATATTTTAGAGACAATAATTATGCTATTATTAATAATAAAGAATACTAAAAGGCAAACGTAATTTAAGTATTTGTTTTAAAAAATGCTATAATAATTGTGACAGCGAGGGGCCTTAATTCATGCGGAAAGCATTGTCCATAATATTAATGCAAAGCCTTCGGATATTTGCGATGTGATAATGATAATTTAGTAAAGAAATATTCAAGAATTATGAGTAAGATAAGAGATTCTTTATTCAGATAAAGTTTAACAATTAAATAACTGATAATTTATATGAATAGCGTCTCATTAAATTCACAAAACACATATATACAATTCGCATAAATCACAGATAAATCCAGGATATGGATAAATTTCTATAGTACTATTTTAATAACGACTTATAATATAGTTATTGTTATAAAATTTGTATCCTAGCCATGATTTACCAGAAATTATTTTTACTTAAGGAAGATTTTTAAATGCTTTTTAAAAGATTTCAATTTTGCAATATTTTTAATTTCTTTAGGTAGTGAATTCCAGGTTCGAATGGCGACATTAATGAAGGATTTCTTTAAAACGTTTTTCTTATACTTAACACATGTAAAAAGTTTAGATCTTGAATTCCGTTTAAGTAAATTCCGGAAATCGTGTTATAAGTTGGTAGGTTTCTGATTAGCTTGAAGAATGTCAGGTTATTCAAATGCCGTAAATAAAATGTTTGCGTAATTAAGGTGACTCATGATGAAAGCATGGAAGAATTGAATTATAGCACATGGAGGTAACTGCCAACTACTACTGTCATACTTTTTATACCTATTTTCAGTCAACAATAATTAAAGCAATATCCTAATCTTCAACGCATACAATACATAACTTAGTTTCAATTTGACTTTAATCACTTTTTATAATGCGATATTAAGCTTTTAAATGTGGACTTGCATTTTGTTATACCTTCACGGTATTTCAGTTGACAAGTAATAGAACACTGCCACCAATGACGTTTCCTAAGAAATTATTAAGAGTTTTAGGTGAAATATAAAATAAATATTGCTATCAAAATTTCACTGAGTTGGTGGGCGTCAGCGTTTGTTAACCAAGTTTCTTAAATGCTTATGATCATTCCATATTAGAATGTCATAAATTACCTGAATTGGTGAAATTTAATCTCCGACTAGGAAAATTAAGCAATTAGTCTATTTTTGAGAATTGAGCCTCATAACAAATATTAGGAGCTAAAATGGATGTTACAAGAAAACTAGCAGTATTTCGTATTTAATGACCTTCATAAATTACAAAACAATAAATTACAAACTATTCTAAATTTGGAACTAATCTTGAACGAGACTTTGCAAATCCAGCTTCTCAATAACAACTCCATTGGCATGAGGCTGCAGTGACTTCTTTTGAGAATCGATTACATCAAAGTCGTCTTCATAAGAGCTAAATGATTTCTATGGTGGTAAGTAAGTAAAAAATATAGTATAAGAAAACACTGACACCAAATATATTCCAATTAACAAGAAACGACCCAATACAAATTGTTTCAACGATATTGTATATACCAAATATTGATAACAGCATAATGAGACGTAGTCTTTCACTTGGAATAAAACAAAATATAAATTCTTACTCCTAATTTATTCAAAAACTGTAATATGTTAAGAATGAAAATAATGAAAAAATAATACAAAATGCAGCTTTAAAAATTTATTCTATAAAAATTTGATCTATTATGGAAGAAAATTGAGCGTTGCTGTGTCCAGTTTGAGTATTCAGACCATCACTAAGTCTCTGTCTTAGCTCGCCATCAATTTTCATCAACTTCCGCAACTTCGTCGTTTTGGTCGCTTGCACACCCCACTTTCGCCAATTACAGAATTTCCAATCTCGTCATTTGGCGGGTTTCGTTACTGTTTGTCTTCAAATTTACAAGCCCCACTGGCTCTTTTTACATTATAAAATAAATTTGTTGGAAATTTGCATCGTTTAAAATTTTTCCGGTTGAAGTACTCATTGATCAATCGAATATTGTTATACGTATTTATAGGAAATTTACTTGGTACATCGATTCTGCAGTCTTCATTTTCGAAAAAGGGGGCTATACTACCATGCTATGAGGCAACATCACTATTAAGCGGATGGAAAATTGACATAACTTCTTAGATGTGAACAGTTCTAGGATGGTAATCGTATAGTACTCAAGCTGACAACTGAGCTCGAGGAAGTCCATTTAAAATTTGCTCAAAGCTTGGCTAGTCTTTTGTTATAGTTTGTATACATATCAACGGATCAATACCGTGATAGTTAGTTCCTAAACCTTGTCCAGAATCTTGAAACATTCGTACATCGAAAGTAGGAATCACCAGCACGAAAAGATGTCCCTTTAAAACAACATTAAAAATATTTAAAACAGTTGCTCTTGCAATTTTGAAAAACGTCGTGATTGCATTAACCAGCCTGACACCTTTGATATTTCAGAATGAAGATTCAAATTAAAATGTCGGATAGCAAATTATATGTGTAACTTTGATTCTTAACATATGTAGAACATCTACGCTAGAGAGTGAAAATATGGGTTTAGCATGGATCCGAGCTGTTCAGAATATTCACTACCAGGATTCGACCAGACCAGAAACAGACTTCGATTTGCAATATTTACGACTTTAGTATTTGATGTTACTCTCTAATCCATACGTCATCTAACTGTCTTTAAACTATTTGCCTTTTTTTAACTGTATATATATATATATATATATATA
>CABFPE010000573.1:11957-28920 GCA_900660155.1 Hofstenia miamia
ATATATATATATATATATATATATATATATACAGGGTGTTTGTAAAAAATACCTTTTTTAAAGTTAAATATTTCTTTAATGAAATGTCCAAATTAATCAATATTTTATTGATTGATTCTCATATATTGTCCATTTGAGAATCATGAATGATGAATTAAAAAAGTCTATTCTTCGCCTCTATTTTGCAAGTGGAAGTTCTCCTACGGAAACCATTCGTGCATATAAAAGTGAAACGGGTGAAAAGGCTCCATTTGATGTTTACACTGTTAGGCGTATTGTTCAAAAGTATAATGAAACAGGATCAGTGTTGGAGAGGCGAAGGGGAAGTGGATGTCCATCATACTCAGGTGATACATTTTATAAGGTGATTGAGACTTGCAACCAACTCAAAGAGGCACATCCATATGGCATGACATCTGTTCGTGAAGTGGCCACTGAAGCAGGATGTTCTAATTGGACTGCATACAAGGTGATGTGTGATGCTAATCTCAAGCCATATCAACCAATATCTGTGCCGGAATTACTACCCCAGGATTTTCAGAGGCGAAGTGACTTTGCTAGGAACATGCTTCAGAGAATTGGAGATCTGGAATGGATCCTTTGGTCTGATGAAGCGATGTTTTCACAAACTCCTACCATTCGATCAGTAAATGGTTCTATTTGGTCAGACACTAAACCGAATATTACAATTACCACATCTTTGCATCCTCAAAAAATTCATGTTTGGATGGGATTTTCAGAACATGTTGTTCTGGAACCCCTTTTCTTTGCAAAGAATGTTACAGGGGAATCTTACCTTGAAATGTTGCAGACCCATATGCTGCCACAGCTGAAAAGAAAGCGTGTGCATTCAAGAAATTTTTTTTCAGCAAGATGGAGCTGCTCCACATGTTGCAGTTATTGTAAAAAATTGCCTCAGGCAACAATTTGGAGATTGTGTCATTTCAAGGCATTTTGATGTTGAGTGGCCAGCTAGGAGCCCAGACCTAAACCCACTGGATTTCTTTTTCTGGAGCTACTGGAAAAGTAAAGTCTACAGCTCTGGCACATTCGAAAATGTTGATCAACTCAAGGCAGCTATCACTCATGAAATCAGACAAATTTCTCCCAAAAACGCAATTGAAAGTTTGAAGAAACGATTTGAGCAAGTGATAGAAACTAATGGTCAATTTATAAAAAAGTAACAATTGGACACATATGTACTGTTAGGTTTTCATGCTATTCTCTTAATAAAATTCTTTTTTGTTATCACAATTAATATCTAAAAAAAGCATTTTTTTTCAAACACCCTGTATATACTCAGTAAACATACAACTGTCGTAACGACATCGCTGAACGACATAATAACGGCACTAAAACGACATTACAAAACAACGTCTTTTCACAATAACGACAAACTATCAATAAAAATGCAGTTTTTAAAAAATTTATCTTCAAATTATCATAATACTAAAATTATTCCTATTTTTAAATATTTTTTGCTAGACGGAATTATACACAGCCACTAATCCGCACTATAAACGCCACTCAAACAATTCAACGCCTATTAAACGCCAATATACCACAAAAACTACGTCATTACAACAGTTCTATGTTTACTGGGTAAGGGTAAATTATTTACTCATGTCAGAGGTTGGAAAAGTTTTTTTGGTAGGACTATGGCCTTTGCTTACTACAGTCAAGTGTGCCATTCTAAACGTTGGCAGAGATGAGCATAACTAACAGGTGTACGGTCACAACACTAATTTGATTGGTCCAGCTTAACCGATATTCATTTCTTATAGAAAATGAAACGTAAAATATTTATAAAATAAAGAGCTCACATAATTTCAGAAAATTAGAAACATGCAAACAGCATTGTTAATTAAAATGGGAAGCCCATTAATTCGAATGGAAAATCAAAAACCATATTTTCATAATTCATTTTAAAAAAAACCGTTAAAATTTAAAGTTTAAATGAACTAGCAAAACAATTTATTATCAAGAGAGAACACCAATTAACGATCACACATAAGCGAAAGCGTGAGTTCCCTTGAGCAAATATTAATGCCTTCAGGAAAACAATGTGTACATGTTTTTTAAATTGATGGAAAAACATCAAACAGTATTGCAAAACCTCTCATTGGATTAGATGCGGAACATAAACATGAATGAAAAACATGTGACAGTATAAATGCATTTGAGCGTATATTTTTACAAGAAACGGGGTGAGAGTGGAAGTCAAATTATAAAATCAGTACATAAATTTCATAAAGTTAACAAATATGGAACTCAATAAAATACTTAATGAATTTCAACCTAGATGTTTAACCACCTCAAAGACAACAAAATCATCCTTAATAAGAAAATAGGCAAATCTAAATGATTTTTCATGAACATCAATTACACTGGTAAACACGAATTTTCTGGCAGAAGGTTTGATTACTGTCTTGTACAATATTTAAGTGCTATTTCCGAATCTCAAACCCCTTTTTGCTCATCACATCAGGTTTTTTAGATACTTGAATATTTAATTTTCAAAATAGACCTATATTTATGGATAAACAGTAAATTTCCTTAGTCATTGAAATATCATGATGAAATCTCTCACCTTGTTTTTAGCTCACATCCCTCAAATTTTCTGGAAATTCAGACAGGTGAATATGCAGGTAGTAGATCTTTATGCTCATTCTACAGCCCAATGACTGAAAAGACAAAAGCAGCTTATCTACCAATACTTGGTGGTTATTATTCCGCCTGTTTCTCAGAAAATTTTGCACTACTGATTTCTGCCACCGTCATTGTTGAAGGAAAGTTTGAAACATTCAGAAGTGTACGTATTTGAGATCCATCAAATATACCAGCCCTTATCCTCTCAATACTCAAACCAGCAAATGTGAACAAATGTAGCTGAAACACTCTCCACCATGGTTGAGAGCTTTGACAAATTGTTACTTTAGTCCTAATTTGACACGTAATTTCAGGAAACACGATTTTCTTTTGAACAACTAATGAATCATTGACTATATTATCGTCACCACAAAATAAATTGTTTCTTGTAGGACAGTTTTTCTTCACCAAGTGAACGGATGTAGCTCTCTGTCCCACTAACACAAAAACAGGAGTACTATGTATATTCTGCCTGTTGCCCTAGCAGAAGGTTGATCGTTTTGATACACAAAACAAATTATCCACTTATGGTTCTGATATTGAAACTTTCCCAAAACAGTCTTGATATTTGTATATTCCTCCTTCACAATATCCGAATGACCAATTGGAATTGAACCCTACAAATTTCCACTATGAAGCAAAACACATCTTAAGCTATGTTTCGAATAGAATGGCTTGAATGCTGATACTTTGCTTTCATCAGATGATGATGATGAATCTGGAGTTTTGTGGCTGATTGTTGGCAGTTCAGTAAATAAAGGCACGGGCACTTCCTTGCATCGATCGATTGGCCAAATGACACTTAGGATTTCCGATACTGAAATTTGTATTTATTTCTTCTATTGAATCCTCTAGCGTTCACCGTACAGAAATAGCAATTATCGAAATGGTGTGTTGGGTCTCGCCATACCATAAGCACACCAAACTTCAGCTGAGCATTTTCTCCATTGGACCAGGATCGAAGAGTTTCCAAGCATGCTTTGCACCAATGGTGAAGTGCCCAAGATTTCTCCTGATCTACAAGTGGTACGTGAAAAAATGTAAAAAACACATCTGGAGCATTGCTACACTTCCTTCTAGACGAAGTAGCCATTTCAATGCGATGTGGTGTGTACAAACAGCCACGGATATTGTATATAAAGTAATGCAGTAGTTTTCGATCAATACTCGCTGTCGGACAAGTGCTAGTCATATATCATGTGAATCACTGCATACATTCAACAGAATTTATGTCAAATTCTTGAACTCAAGTGGCAATCAAATACTTAGGAATTATATTGTTTAATCTTTATACCTTATAGTTATGAAAAAGGTAGTGTAGATAGAATATATAGTGACACTCTGGATCTTCACTTGCATGCACGTGGTCAATATTTACAGATAATTTTCCAATTTAGGACAAATATCATGTTGGTTACATAGCAAAAAATCTTGATGTGATAGAGTAAATCAGATATCATAGTTGAATTTATTGTCCCCAAATTAGTCAATATCTCATAAAAAACTTATGCCACAAGAAAAATTGTTTTTGTAAGCCTGTTATTTAAAAAAGAAAGTTTCAAAAGAAAAGATAAGATATATATTTATTTAAATCAAAAATAAACATCCGATGGACTTAAAATAGTGCCTAGAAATAAAAAATATTTCTTAAATGTCTATTTGTGAATAGAAGTTCACATTTTTTGGAAAGCATTTTTCAGATGATAGAGTACTTAATCTTAATTTCTTAATAGAATAGCCCGATCTTTTTTCTGCTAAATCTTCAAGAACATGACAATTTCTTGATATTTTTGTAAACAGGCGTTCATCATGTTCTAAGATCAGATCTGAAATAAGACGAAGCTAAGAGATTGAATTTTTTGACAATACTTTCTTTTACAAGTAATCAATTATCTTTAAAGATTTTTTTGGCAAAATAAAACAAAATAGTATTATTCTTTTGTTAGAAATCAATTTCATTATTACAGATTATTAAAAATATAAAAATATATGCAATTATAAAATTAAAAGTTTGCGTAACGGCGTAAGTATGTAAAATCCTGAAATTTAAGCGAGGTCTTCAGGTGGGAAAATTTATTATCCTAAAACATCAGTAATCTACATTTTATGGCTGGATCTAGATAAATTTCCCACTCTTAAACAAATATCAAAACTCTCGATTCCCCACCTCCAATTATTAATTTCTTGTGAATAGTATTGCTGTATATATGGTGTAATGTTTGAAAGCTACAAGAATAAACTTTATCACTGGCTTTATAATATTTTTAAAGATATTGCAAAGAGCTGAATAAAACCACCACTAGAAAACTTTATCAAAATTTATCATTATATAGAGAAAAGTTCCAAATTTTGAATACGAGTGTGCAAGATGAATAACTGAAGCAATAATACGCATGCAACAAAAAAACAGCATATTACAAAAATATGTACATAACAACACAGCATGCAAAACATGATCATGCCGTAAGTTACCGATTTCATTGGCTGCTAAACAAAATTGAATAAACACATTTCAAATGGGGCAATGGAAAATCAAAAAAATACATTTTCAAGTTGCAGGCTGCAGGACTCGTGAGAAACACCAAAGTTATGAGCAAGAATAAGACAAAGATTTCAAACACAAATATTTAAAAAGATTTAAAACCGGAGTAGATGTGTGCAAAAATTATTACGATTGAAATAATTCAATAGTAGTTGGGGAAATACGGATTATTGTGCATGTAGCCTGAAATACGTTACACAATTATTCACCAACCGAAGGCACGACGAAGATTACTATTTTTTTAAAATATTCATAAGCATATGCCTGATTATTAAGAGTAGCATCCGATAGAGGAATTTTTCCCCTAAGTATTTTGCAAATTTCTCTCACTACATCTATCCCGCGTGTAATGTTTGCAATCGGGCTCAAATTATAATAATACAATTCCTATTTTTGTTGTACCCCTAATTTTGCATTTATTAAGTTTTCATACCCGAGTAAATTGTAAACAATTAATCTCTGGAGTATTGACGAACTAAATGAACAATAATTTTGATGAAATGATTATTGATTTTGATGTACAAATATCTAAGCCCACTAGTCAACACTGATTTTAGCATTGTTTCCAAAAAGGAGACTTCTGCGGTTACATGTATTATGGGTTGGAAAGCACAATATTTGTTTCAATAGAAGACTATTCACGCATTACTAAAGAACCATACACTGTATAAGGCCAGCATAAAGATCAACAAACTAAATCGGTGATGATATTATTAGATTTCAAAATACCATGTTACGACATTATTGGTGATTTTTGTTTTATTGATAATATTTTTTGGATTTTTTGTATGGGCTTGACATTATGAGATAACGGAACATACAATTGATATCGACAAAGCTGTATATGCCGAACACGGCTAATCCGATCGTCTACGACAATGTACCATCCCTGACAATATGCTATTCTCTTGACACACTTAATGATTGAATGGAAAACATGCACTTAGAGTCAATTTGAAGCATATTTCGCTAATATCAAAAGTGCAAGCAAACATTTGGCTGCGAGATATTCACAAAACACCAAATTTCTATCATATTCTGATTGTAATATTTAATAAAAATCGCTTTTCCTACTGCGTCTCCAATTTTACAAATATGCACTAAACTAATAATTGGAAACTGGAAAACACTTTATATGACGCAGATGAAGTTAGTTGTTTGTTAGATTTGGCGCTTAGCTTATTTCTGCATGAAATTGACAAACCACGATCCCTCGAAATAAATTGAAATCTACATACGCATATGAATCTTGTATTCCTTCTTCTGCAACCAAAATTTCATACTCTTCTGCAGCATATTTTTCCCAATCACTTGCCAGGAATTCTCCCATTTCTTCATCTGACTTTGAAGCACCAATGCTCTCCCTGTTCTGGTAATCCAGGAACTTTTTGAAGTTGAGAAATGTATTGAAAAAGACATGAGACAATTTACAATTCTTTAAGTCACCCAATGTTATATAATCAGGATGAACAGGCTTGACCAAATCCATCATCTAAATTTTGTAAGCATAACATCTAAAAATTCATTAAAAACCATATGAAAACAAACGATAATCAGTAAAAAATTATATATTTATGCTTAAATATTTCATTTTAGTCATTTAAACTTGGGCAACATTAACTCAAACCTAATCTAAAATGCGTGTTGACTCAGTCTTCGCTAATTCCAAAATTGTTCGTTTTGATCCACAAAAGCCTTCCGATTAAAAATAAGAAATGGAAAGCATCACACAAACAATTCTTTACAATTTTATTAAATCAGTTTTTAGAATAATGGGACGAAGCACTATGAAATTCATAAGGAAAGAAATTTAAAATGAAGGAAAATCCTTAAGCTTGCCATTTCAACAGACTTAGTTACAGCCCGAACTGTTCAACAATTGTTTGTATTAAATACTCCATAATCAAAACAGATCTTCACCAGTCTGATATTAGAAAATCCAGAAAATTATCATCATCATTATTAAAATGCTTGCTTTATATATTTTCAAACCGACAACTCCCAATAATCAAATATTTATGATCCCAAGAATCAATGATTAAGATCTTCTTCTCTTTTATATGTCAACATGCATTATTAGTGAATTTTAACTAAAACTGAAAAGCTATGAAGAAAACATGCAGGTAATATTCATAATTAGTGACATAGGTAGAGAGAGTAGGAGCAACCATAACAACAAAACGACTTTATTCACAGTAAATGCAGTTAAAGCAATAGAAAGTTATAAATATAAATAATAAATAAATTAAAGCGAGGAACAAAAAAGGTCTGGAGAGAATAATTAAATTGAAAACATGAGAAATGTCTGTGATGAGCAGCAAGGCTTTCAATTTTGATAAGGCAGAAGTTTGAAATTTGAATACCTTTGAGAAATGTCTGTGATGAGCAGCAAGGCTTTCAATTTTGATAAAGCAGAAGTTTGAAATTTGAATACCTTTGAGAAATGTCTGTGATGAGCAGCAAGGCTTTCAATTTTGATAAAGCAGAAGTTTGAAATTTGAATACCTTTGAGAAACGTCTGTGATGTGTACATATTACACAGAGACATCACATTTGTAATAAAAACCCTGTAATTTTTAAAAATATTAAAATTGCTCAATTAGTTATTCCAGATAAATCAGTAAAACAGAAGAGTACGTGTTGCAATGATCGGATCGTCACAAAGTCTGTAAAATACGTTCATTGTTAGTTGAATTATCAAACATGGTAGATGAACAAGTATCAGTTTCATTTAAGTAAATGAATTTATAAAACCATTATTAATGCATGCCAGACGTCTTCGTTTACAATATTTAACAAAGTAATTTGAATAATAACACGCCGGATACAATAATACTTTTAACATATTTTTAAAAAAAAATGATATTGGAAAAATTAAACAATTTTGCCAAAATTTGAATATCAAACTTCGCCCTATAGCCTTCAAAATTTGATTTGAAATTTGAATATTGGAATTTTTCATAATTTGATTTTTCTAAAAATTTGAATTTGATTTGAAAGCACGAATGAGCAGTAAACGGGATGTTAATAATAGGAATAATGCGAATGAAGGAAAACAATAGAAGCATCCAGCGTGCAGAGCGAGAAAGAGTAAATTGAATTTAATCGAAGCAATCAAGATCATATTTTTCTAACAAAAGAAGGTCAACAACTTGAAGTGAGTGCAATGATTGAGAAAAAAAGAGAAGAATTTAATTAGCAACACGCAGGTGAAAACGCTCAACTGGGTGGAGAAATTAACGTGGAATAGATTAAGAATAAGAACTATATGCAAATGTAATAGAATGAAAGGAGACTTAGGGCTTTAAGCAAAATGAGAAAATGATACAATTCGTATGAACCAAGAGTACTGCGGGAGAGACCACAATTTGACAACGAATATGATTTGAAAATTCCGCTGGAGCCAGAATACAGATAAACAAGTAGTTAAACAAAGCAGAAAAATAGTTGATTCACAGCAAACGACAAGATGCAGTAGAAGTTGACAAACGGTAGAGAACGGGAGTAACGATAAACATAACAGTATTAAAAAGTACAATGTTGAGAAAAAGAGAATACCGATTAGAAAAAAGAGTTTGGAAAGGAATATTGAGGAATTGAAGTATAGAAGCAGTGGGGCTTCTAAAAGTGATGCTAATTTTTTGAAACTCCGTTACCGACTACTTTTGTGTTTATAGATCAAAGAAAAATGAATTTCTCAAAAAATAAATTCTATCTCATTGATGAACCTACTGAGGACTCACATATGACACATTTCAATAAAACATAAATCATTATTGAATGAGTGGCATCCATTTTAACAGTGAAAATGAAATTCTGTTATTGCTTGACCAGACCCAGTGTCAGTTGTACCCTGTGGTGTGCAGTAGGAGCCTTGTTAGCTAAAATTTCAATTTAAATAGAATATGATTCTACATGGTATAAATGAATCAAAAATTACTTCACAAAGAATATCTTCAAACATCAAAATTTCTGTGTAATCTTGACGAAGCATTCGCTGCACCTGCTCGTCCCAAAAATGTTGCATCTCATACATAGACAATGCTCCATCACCATCTAAGTCCATGACGCGAAACCAGTACTCAATGCTGAAAAATCAAGCATAAAAGAACCAAATAGTCATAGATACCTAGTGGGTGTACGCTTGTCTTCTTCAGAAATAATGAACCAAATAAAATCATTGTAGTTCATTTTATCAGTAAGTTTTTTGATAGTTCTAAATCGATTTACGATAGAAAAACTGGATGGATTGAAGGCCTACCTTGAGACGGAGCCTTGGAATATGCGATTAATGGCTCTTTCTGAGACGGAATGCATATCATGACGATAAAGATCTTGACGATCAATCGCAAGATCACGGTCAGAATCAAGTTCCCAGAACTTGCAATAAATAACATAGAAGTGCTCATAAGAGAAAAAATGTGTAATTTTATTAATGTCATCCTCCTCTCCAAGCAAGGCTATTGTCTAAATAATTTATTTTACCATAGTAAAAAATATATATCCTTGGCTGCTAAGTGTAAACAAAAAATTAATTCCTCTATGAATGCAAATCAAACTACACGTACGTTTAAAAGGTTAGAACGTCGAAGTTCTTCTGCAGTGATTTTTCCAGACCATGAACGATTGACGGTGTAAAAAATGCGACCTGTAACCTAAAAAACAAAGAATATGTATGATACAAACAAACGTTACTGTCATGACGTAACGTGTATGGAATTCCTTCGCTTCTTGAAGAAATGCTAAGCCAGGATGCGAATTAACAACATCCTAAATACAAAGTGTTATTATTAGAATTAGTGCAAGGAACGAGTAGTTTTTACTCATTATAATCTACATAGCATTACTCAAAAATGCAGAATTTTAAATTTAAAAAATCGCAATTTTTACGCCATTTCCTATTTCAACCCATTTCGATGTCTTTTAATCTAATTTACAAAGTTTCAGTAAATTTAGGCCCCTTCTAATGTCTGCTTTCGAAATGAAAACTAGCGCCCGCGGTATGCTTGACATTCATATGTTGGCCGACGGATATTTTTTTCGAGACCAGGGGAACGTTTAGGACTTTTAAAACGGGGCTGACACCCGTTTTTACAGAAAAAGATTGAAAAAAAATTCTTTGAACAAAAGTAAATTTACACAAAATGCAATCGTCTGTTTATAGTAGCAAATCGATTGATGACACATTGAATTAAAGTGAACTATTTTGAATTTTGAGGAAAAGAACATTTTGCTTAGGTGTCCGCAACTGGCTCCAAAAGGGTGGCCTAACCCTAACCCTCCCCTGAAGAACGCATTTGCAAGAAACTATATTTATTTTCACCTTACAGCTCACTATATTTTCGACGTGCACATGATTTGATACTTGCCTGAAGAAGTGGCTCAAAATCTTGAGGAAGCAAATGCTTTCGATTGGACTTAGACAATAGTGCAACAAATCGTGATTCTTCGTCATGATTTCGTTCAATGATACTAATGGGTAATAAAAAACCAAAAATAGAAACAAAAAACAATACCCAGTCCACATGAATATGAATTGTTCAGCAGTAATGTACACCTGTCCATTAATATTAGCTTTCTGAAAAAGTGGAACTCTCCAATACAGCGGACAATCGCAGAGCTAAAACGAAAACTGACAACTCTGAAAACATCACATTTCTCAAGAAAACAAATGTAAACAAATTGTGCATACTTTTGTGAGAACATTCATATCACCTATGTGGGCTCGACCACGTGACAAAGTGTTAAAATATGATTGGATATTTTCTTTTAATAATGAACAAGACTGTTCGTCTAAATGTGACTGGCCAAATGGAAAGTAGAATCTAGGTATTTCTTCCACAGATTGGGATGTGATCAAGCGAGACTCTCTAGAAACTGCTGTCTAAACAATAATTTTCATGCATAAAACTGTAAAATACCCGATAAAAAAATTTGAAACCTTAGAAAAACTTTATTAGCTAAAAGTAATTGAAAATTAAAAAATGCAAAAGTAAAGAATTGCCAAAAAATTATTTATGTATATCATTGAAAGGAAAATTGGATGGAATAATAAAATCTTATTCTAGCATTACATAACCTATTGTTATATAAAGAAGTTTTTTTACTGAAGTGAAGCTAAAAATGTTTGCATCTTAGTTTAACATAATGCAATATAATGACTTAAAGTATGTGTCACACGCGATATTGTAATAAATAAGAACTAATCAATATCAACACCTTAGTTGTTGAATGTGTACGCTTCTTTTCTGATAACCTCTTTCCACGTGGACTTCTTGGTGATGCAATTGCCAATGGAGGTGGAGAGCGCGAATAGGGAGGAGCTTCCGATGTGGTATCTTCTACTTTCAATTTACCATCAACAAGCTCCCTATTTTTCACCTAAATAAGTTAATATCGTTTGATCACTAGAATAAGAATGACTTAAAGAAGCAGATCATACAAAACTATATATAAAATATGTAATTCAAAGTGTAAAATAATTATAATATCAAAAGGATTACCTTATTAATGACATCATTAACATATGCCTGTCCATTTTCACTAGCTAGCCACCATGTCAAATATTCATTAATTTTCCATTGAACTACAGGTTCAAGAATAACGTCGTTTTTGAATTGTTGCATGTGCATCAATAACACAGATCTTAAAAATTAAAGCTAAAATTACAAAAATAAGTAATAGCTGATTATCAAGAATTTACAATTAACTTTACTAATAATTGATTCAATAAGAACTTAGGATACTAAATTTACCTATTAAATTTAAAGTATGAAGAATTGGATTTTTCAATGTAGCAAATAAAAGATGAATGCCATTGCTATCACTTGCATACTATTTCATTACATGCATTACATATTTTAAATTCAAAGGAATTTTGCATCATCCCAATTATTACTGAATTTAACACTTAAATGTATATGCAGCACAAAACATAACTATACTTAGAAGAAAAGGTAGGTTTCTTCAGATTTAGCAGTCAATTCATCAAAGTTTAACATCAGTTTGTAGAAATCAGGAGCGCGCGCAGTATTTCTGACGGGAGGACATCTTAGTCATGATCAAATTAGAGACCAAATTTTTAACAATGGACCCCAAACATGCATTTCAAGAACTCAGTTTTTAAATTCTTTCAATATTTTGCTGAAAATTTTTTGAATTAACCAAGCAAAATCAATTTTGAATAAATTATTAAAATAGTGTTTCAATTCAAAATTTCATAATCAATTAATAATAATTTTTTAGAAAATTCCAAATTAAAAAATGAGATTGGTAGCGTAAGCGATTTTAAGACAATTAAAAAACAAAGTCAGTCATGTATGCTGTTTAACTGCAATTGAACCCTTCCTCACCCATATTTGAAATGAACATCTAATTGAAGGTTTTATGTAGGAAAACATTGAAATAAAATACCTAGCATTTGCAGATGACATTCCATTAATTGCATCAAATTCAGAAAGCCTCGACAGTTATTTCAAACACAGGACTCTGTATCAGGCTTTCCGTTTATTGTATTGACAATACAATAATTGTCAATAATATTGTTGCAATAATTGTATTGTTCAGCAAAAAAGTATTGCAATTATTTATTGTTTAGCTTTACTCAAAAGAAAAAAATACGTGACTTGACTTGTGTTTGTTTGCGTATAACCATTTTTTTATATGTCTTTCGGTGCATTGCAACTACATTTTTTTAGGCCATGCCGCGGTAGAATGACCTTGGGAGTGTGAACTAGAAAACCAATGTTACTGTTACTACAGTAATTGAGAAATTAGTTATGTAACGAGTTGAAATATTGTACAATAATTGTCAAAAATTTCAATATTGCAAAAATTTATTGTCCACATTTTTGGCAACAATATTATTGCAATACAATAAACGGAAAGCCTGCTCTGTATTAATAAACAAAAAATAATTTACACAGACATTAATAAAGCGAAAGTATGGCTTGCTCTCGGGTGTAGGGCTAAAAATATCTGGTATAAATAATAATACATTTCTAAGTGACAATTAAATGTTAATCAATTATATTTCAAATCACAAAATGTCTATTTATGGTAAGGCCAAGGCCATCAACGTATTACTGTTGTTATACATATTATGTTATTAATAAACAAAAAATAATTTACACAGACATTAATAAAGCGAAAGTATGGCTTGCTCTCGGGTGTAGGGCTAAAAATATCTGGTATAAATAATAATACATTTCTAAGTGACAATTAAATGTTAATCAATTATATTTCAAATCACAAAATGTCTATTTATGGTAAGGCCAAGGCCATCAACGTATTACTGTTGTTATACATATTATGTTATTAATAAACAAAAAATAATTTACACAGACATTAATAAAGCGAAAGTATGGCTTGCTCTCGGGTGTAGGGCTAAAAATATCTGGTATAAATAATAATACATTTCTAAGTGACAATTAAATGTTAATCAATTATATTTCAAATCACAAAATGTCTATTTATGGTAAGGCCAAGGCCATCAACGTATTACTGTTGTTATACATATTATGTTATTATATAAAATTCAATTCTACCCATTTCTACCAGTAAACAAACAATGCAGTATGGAATAATAACGATGACACTCGCCCCACTAAATTACTGTATTGCAATTATAACGGAGGAATTCAATTAGGTAACATACTACTATCAACTTGCATACATAAGAAACATCATATTCATTATATTGAATCCAAAATGCCATCGCATAAATAGATTGTACTCTGAAATTATTCAAATATTTACAACAAAAAGCAATTTACTGGACAGGCTTATTCACATTACCTTACCTAAGTCTTTTAAAACCATATACCCCTCATTATATAATACACTAGGATCTTTTCAAAGTCTAAAATTCCAATTAAACCCAAATGGTTGTAGCAACATTTGACGCAATTATTCACAATGCAAAAACTAATTGGAAGCTGATTCAATTAAAAAATAGAGCAAAACTTTATATTACACAAATTGGGTTCCATTTTAGAATTGAAACCATCAATCAATGGAAAACCACTATGTGATTTTTGTAATTATGGTGAACCTGATATAAAAAAATTACGAAAAATCTCAAACTATTTGCATATTCCTTGTTTCGACACTAAAAAATTTCTGGTAGTTTGCTCTAATTTTCAGACAATTATGCATAAGGTCACATTAAATTCAATTATAAATCGTGATAAATTCTTCTTCTCTAGATTAATTGATACGCCATTATGCAGATTATGTAACAGAAAATATTTCACAGTAAAATTAGAAAACCGTAAAAACCTGTAGACTTTCACATTTTTTCAACTTTACTTAGTATATCGAATTTCCAAAAGGCAATTGAAAATTGTAAAAACAGTCTTACCAAAAGATCAATAAAATTATATATCTTTTTAACTAATCCATAGTCGACCTGCACTGTAGTGTTTTTTCAAGGCAATGATGACAAAAGAACTAACGCAAAATAAAATAAATAAAACAAGGCTCAGCTCTCATTTGAATATGTCTATTAAAAATAATGTTAGGCTTTCGTTATCTATATTCAGTAGCGAATAAGAGTAAGATTAGTGGCATATATTGGTGCATATATTCATAACGACTTCAAGTTTTTTTTGAAAGAGAGAAATGAAAAGGTTTTTAAAATTCATCAATATTTGTTTTCTTTCTATAGCCATTTTAGAACCCTTTAATAATGTGTTTTTCTAAACATTTATGCTTTCAGTAAGGCTGGGCGACGCATGCAGATGTTAGTAATTAAATCGAATCGACTGTAGATTTACAAAAGGCCAAATTCGATTGATTATTATTTTTTTACAATTGACTATTAAAAGATTTACGCTAATAACACATATTACCGTTTTAGAAGAAAATGAATCAATTAATCAAGAAGAAAGACGTTAACAGGGACTCGAAGAAACATATTTGCAAGATTTGATTAGATATAAAAAATGTGAATTTTCAAAGATTTAGAATGGTTGTAAGGTCAGAAAAGTCTAAGATATTTTGTTAGGTCAAAATTTCGTATTTAGGTTAAATAGAAGTCCTTAGCTTAATTAGTAAATTTCTATATTTTTTGTAAAAATGCTTATCAAAGTCTGATATCAAAAATGTTTAGCAAAAAAATCGTCATTTTTCTGATGAAAGGCAAACATTATATTTTTTTATGCATAACCCATTCTTTATAACACGTCTTACTGATTTATGGAGGCAATACGGACACAATATACGAACAATCACTCAACACTAAAACGTTTCGTATTTTTATGTTTATAACAGCAAATAGGAATTAAATTTTTATTATAATTGAATCGAAAAGACAATCGCCTTCTTAAGTGCTAATCGAATCGAAATTGAATCGATTTCAAAAAGCCCGCATCGCCTAGGGTTACTTCCAGTATATTTTTATGGCGACAAATGATTCATTTGGGTTTGGTAGCATCTGCTAAAATATTTCCTTAAAATGTTTTAATAAAAAATTAGATTCAGAAATTCTTTAGTACTCAACTATGCACTGAGCATTTTATTTTATCTTGACACACCAAAGAAAATTTTTGTATTCACTACTGGATACAAGTACTTGCTGCAATTGAATGCAATGCAAAATCCTTTTCTACATGGAATACTTACATCAAACCAGGAACAACAAAACAACCGTTTATAATTTCAATTGATGACTATTTATGTACGTTTGTTTTACTCTCACTTGCATTAGAAATTTTTTTTCAAGCATGAAGAATCTTTATCGAAAATACGGAGGAGTTAGATGAACGTTCAACATTATTATTGATATACTTCTTAGTACATTTTTATCATTCATAAATCTCTTTCATCTAGCAATTTGTTTTATCGCGTGATTTCAATCACTGGCATTCCCTCAGCGTTTAACTTCTGCTTTAAATTAATCTCAAAGTACAGTATTTTTTCAAAATGTTCGCTTCTGTAGTTGCTCTACTTTCTCTATATTAAATTTATATATATATATATATAGTGGCCTGCCTAATGTATCGGTTTAATATTAATAGTAACAATAATAATGATGATGATGATAATAATAATAATAATAATGGGCCCCAGTGGCTAAGGGGTAGAAAGCGAAACTGGGACCGCGAAGACCCGGCAGGCCTTAAATGGTCAGAGGGTGCGAAGAATCTCCGGTCAGGTGGACTCCACAATCGGGAGTGTGGACTCGCGAAGTGGCAGTATAGGATCCACACAGACCAATGGACAGATGAGCAAAACAGGACAGCATTGGAGTGTTACAGAAGAAGCAGGCCAGATGAGAGAGGTTACAGGAAGAGAATGTTGGAAGAATGGAGGAAGGCAGGACCAGGACTAGAAGTTACAGAGCACAGGCTTGCAGGACAAGTGCGAAAGTTACAGTTGGATGAGAGTAAAGGGAAAAAGAGAGTTGAACAGGTTAAGCAAAGGGAAGATGAATTGATAGACTTTGAGGCAGAAGTGGCGGAAGCAGCAGAACCAGTGGACGCAGAAACTGAAGCAGCAATCAAGGAAAGATGAAGGAAGAAATAGGTGAGAGAACTAGGTTGCCAGTTCCAAGAGGAGTTAAGAAAAGCAAGCGAGCAGTAGAGACATCAAAGGTCAATAAAGTGTTGGAGAGGATAGATGCTAGGAGTGTCACAGAAGTAAATAGCTTAGTGTATGCAGGCGCATGGGAAGTGCTGAAGAATGTAGGCATGGACATGAAGAAGAAAAGGCGACAAGAAGATAAGGGAAACAGAAAGCCAGCATGGGAAAGGAGAATTGAGAATAAAGTGG
>CABFPE010000573.1:31679-53898 GCA_900660155.1 Hofstenia miamia
CCGAAGGACAGGAATGTAGAAAGCAAGGAGAAAGAGAAGATAGACAAGTACAGGGAGTTGGCAGACGAAATAGAAAGGCTGTGGAAATTGAAGAATGTTAAAGTAGTCCCGGTAGTAGTAGGAGCACTAGGAGCAGTAAGTAAGAAGCATAAAAGATACTTGGAGGAGTTAGGAGTACCAAAGTGGGGAGGAGCGGTAGCACAGAAGGCAGCATTGTCAGGAACAGCTAGAGTCCTGAGGAAAGCTCTCAGACTCCCTGGGACCTGGTGAGTTCTCCGAGCTGAGAGGGATACCAGCATGAAGCTGTGAGAAGAAATGAAATAATAATAAAGTACTTTATTAGGTCTGTGCTGGCAAAAATAAACATAAATAAAAAGTCAATTGCAGTTGGAGGGTTGAGTAAGGAGGAAATTAGCGGAAGCACAAGCACGATCAAAAAACGAGAAAAGGATGGGACAACGAGAATATTATAAAATCAAATAGATCAAAGGCCAGCTTGTGATTCAGTAAACGACTGAACAGGAGGAGATTACAGGCTTGAACGTGGAATGACGGTAGGAGAGTGAAGAATTTGAGAAAAGCATCTTTGTATGGCAAGGGAGAAATCGATTTGAAAGTCCTTTTTTGGAAGTGTTGCATGGAGTAGAACAGGGACAAGAAAACTCATTTGATTGAAAAAATTAAGAAAGCAGTACCCTCACGGGATTACTATCTATCAGAACTAAAAATTTACACTCATTAGAACGGCTTAAGGAGCCAAACATTTGGTATCAAGAGCATTTCGCAAGGTTCCCTTTTCATATGCTATATATCCAGTTTTAATCCTGAAATAAGTATACTGATTATATTCCGTCTTCAAGTCTAAGCGTCACATACTGCAATGAGAAAATGCAAAATATTATTAACAGATCAAAGATCATATCAAAGAATCGAAGCAAGAGATCTGCCTTGTTGATATATAAATTTCAAGTAAAAGCACACTCGAATCTGTTAATGCAGATCATTAAAGACTCTGGTCACCTTCATGTCTTTGAGAAATACTTAGATCATTCAAAAATAAGTGAGCAAGCCGTAAAATTTTTTATTCATGTACGCATTCACACGTTAAGCTGCGTGTCATTGTTCGCACTGTTATTATGATGTGTAATACGAAACACGCATGCTTTGCAAAGTCCCCTCACTCAATTATACTGAATATTTTTTAGTGTATCTAGTTACGATTATCACGCAAATCCAACAACGTTTTTATGTCGAGACTCAGTGAAAGCTAGGAGTTACGGCTGCTACAATTCATGCCGACCTTTGCAAAGCATTTGGAGGTGACCATATTGGTTTTTCTACAGTCCGGCGATAGGTGCAACAAATGAAGAATAGGTGAGTGTCAATCGGAAAGATTCAGGGAGGAAAATGACGAGTAGAACAATTGACAGCAGCAGAGATTATTACAGAAAATCAACGGATTACAGTAGAAGAATTAGCAGACCAACTGGAAATTAGTATAGGGAGCTCCTTCACACTCATATAAAATGGTCTTCATATCCGCTTTGTCTGCTTTAAGCGGATCCCATATGTCCTTAACGATCAGCAAAAAGCCAACAGAATCGATTCTGCAAAGATATGGATAGATGTCTTTAGAGATGAAGAACAATGGCGAAAAACTATTGTTGTTGATGAGAAAATATTCAACTTTAACACAGAAGGCAACAAACGGTCGAACAGGTGCTGGATTTCCGACATTGAACGAACGAAGATTCCGAAGTTGACGACATTTGGCAAGAATTCGATTTGGTTTTAGCTGTGCTGTAACTTTCATGGGAGAGTTTTATATGGAATTGATGAAGAAGGGGGGAAAAATCAACAACTAACGTTATATCCAGTTTTTGAAGAGTCTTTACCACAATGTTTTTCGCCATATGCCATCACTCAAATGGTCCACATCGATGCTGATTCAGGATAATGTTTCATGCAGCGAGAAGTACTGCTGATTTCTTACAACAAAAACAGCTGGCTACTCTCCACCAACCCGCTGGACTTCAACTTACTAGACCAATATGTATTCTACTATTTTGAATCAAAATGAAATAATGGAAAGTTCGACAACGAGATTTGAAGCTGTTCTTGACAGATACTCTACGCTCTGTTACTATGGACCAATGGAAGGACAAGCTTTTAAATGATTTAACTGACACTATAAATAAAGGTCTGCAATAAAATGTAGTTTTTTTATTTATTGTATTTCTTTGTTAAAAATGCGAGAGGAGGTCAGTTATTTTTGAACGAACAAAGTTTATTTTCAGATCGCTTCATTAAAGTTCTTACACGCCTTTCACTAACGGTATCAGATTTGTGCAAGGATGACAAGGATTTTATCTATCTTCGAAAAAACGTACAAGATTAAATTTAAAATAGAGTTACCTATTTATACTAGGCACTTACTAAAATATGAGCCAATAAAATTGAAAGGTGCAAAACTATGGTAACTGTAACAGATTTATATAATATAATTATGTAAGGAAAAGACATTGTTACGAAAGTTTTGAATTTATGATATTACTGAAGTATATATTATTTAAGCCCAATGTTTACTGTCTTATTTTGTGGATTAAATTAGCTAGTATTTAGTCCAGGTCAAACAGATCAACATATTATTAGTTAATGTTGCTCAATTTTTACGCATATTTCAAATATGTAACATTTACGTGTGATAATAATGTTATGATGCTTCATTTTCATTTAAAATTACTAACACATTATCATGAATCAAAATTTTGATCTCGCCCTACTGTGTAAATTTTGCAAAATTCTGAACGACTGTTTGCAGTCGAAAAAAGTACCAACTAAGGCTGACTGACATGCAGGAGTGCTTTGCTATATTTGAGGTAGGGGTCTTAATAATATATTACAATTGACGTTGTTAGATGCCTTCGCAAAATTATTGAAATGATATACTATATAATTGAGAACAGAGGATGACAAGATTGTGGTTAACTGGTAAATTATTTGTGATGTCTGCATCCATCCTTAAAAATTTAATGTGTATACTCCTACCAGCTTTAACTGTTTTGCTCATAACCGTTCTTTCAATTTATAACAACTAATTACTTTAACTATAACACAGCAAAAACTACAAAATTAAAAATCAGTTGTTTTTCCAACATATGACCAGTAAGGTTTTCACTTAGTCACCTAGCAGCCAGCTTCATTTGACTGTGCTAATTAGAGAGTGAGATATAATTGCAATATATCACTTAAATTGAATACAGTTAAGTGATTATTTGATCCAACATATAAATATGTTCGACATATGAACACACAATTAATGCCTTTAATTAAATATTTACTATATAGAACTGAATGGATATCTACATATTTTGAGAAAATATTCAGATCATCTATTTGAAAAAGGAAATCATTAAAATATTCAAAATACCATGTCTAATTACCAAGTTCTGAAATCCAAAAAATAGTGAGAAGCCTAAATATAAAACTATAATCATTTAATACAAAAGATCTTTTTAGTAGCAAAAACGATATCCCACAAACTTAGTTTCATCCCTAGTTTTCAAAAAGAAATGTGATGATTACGATAAATCATATGTTGGTGAAACTAAGCGACATCTGGAATCAGTTAAGAGATTATCTAAATTTATAAATTTTAAAAAATCACTATCAAACTAAAGAAGAAATTTTTCTAAGAACAGAACAGCCAAAAATGGTCAAATTAATGCATATATGTATAAAAGATAGTGTGGTTGATTGTAAATTTATTTCCACGTATTTTGTAAACTGATTGTAGCACATCGAAATCTATTTTTATATGTATATATAATATTTGGAGCTAGGGTTAGGGATTAGAGTTATAGCTCTACGGTTAGGATTTTTATATTAAATACATGAAATATTTAGATAATTCACTAAAGTTAGGGATTTCACGAATTACCTAATTTTGCAATATTTCTGTAGCATATATACATGAAATTACTATGTAGTTAATGAAGAGAATTAATATATTTCAAATATAATTAGCAAAGAATTGCAACAAAATTGTTATACATTATCTTTCCAAAATCCGCGAGGATGGCAACACTCTCAGTATCATTATCTAGTAGTGTACTCCACTCGACCCTACTAGAAATTTCCAGTGCTCGCATTGCTCAATTTGAAGTGATGATCAGTTATTGCACTGAATCATCTAGAGGTATTCCTTTTTAATACAAATTTAGCTTTACTTTCTTAAACAAGAGTTAATATATTGTCCTCAAAACCAATTCTCAAGTTGAGTTTAGTCCTAAAATAACCTACCTGGATTATTATTTTCACTATCAAAATTTATGTGAAATTTTGAAAATATCTTTACTCTTTAGAAATAACCATTGTCATCAACTAAATTTCAGCATATAGATATGTTGCTGTTTGCTGAAGTTTTATATATATATATATATATATATATATATATGAAATATAAACTGGTTTTTNATAATAATAATAATAATAATAATAATAATAATAATAATATATATATATATATATATATATATATATATATATATATGAAATATAAACTGGTTTTTTTAATTCAAAAATAATTTTTATTAAAATGTATTGCACCATTATTTATGCTATGAAGTGAAATCAAATTAGCATTACGGCAACAGTGCATACATTATATTTTAGTTTTTGTATTTAGTTCGTTGTCTATGATGTATATTATTTAAAAATACCAAGAGGTATATTTTATTTTTTCTGATTACAACTATACTGTGAAATTTCGATTTTAATATATTTAATATCAAAAAATGTTTATTTCGCGTAAATATTAACTCTGAAGTATAATATTCAATTATATAAATTGCATTGTTTTTTTTTACATTTTTTTATCATTCTATCTTACTTTGAAAATAGCCACTGTAAGTATTGTTATAATCAAGATTAAGAGCTATTACACTTTCTGAGAACTCAAGTATTTCCAAATTTTCAACACTTACTTTTTCAGTAAAACTTACTTATGTCAATTTTGAGATTTAAGAGTGCATTTCTACTTCTCTCACCGCCAACAAACTGCTGGTTGAAGCACCCCATTGTTATCTTCATTTGCAATGCAATCGTATACATTTGAATGAAGAGTTTGTAAATTCATATCAATTGACACTATCTGTATATTCGTTTATATCGATTGACACTACATGTATGATTTGACACTACATGCTTATGATTTTTATAATTGAAGTAATTTTATTTTCTTTAATTATCTTTAGGATCTTTATGGAAATTGCGAAAGGGGTGAAAAAGAAGTTAATTCGTCGATCTGCTGCTACTAGAACCTTACTGCGGTATAATGCTGGCTCAAAATTATTTTTTCATTTCCGAACGCGAAACGTTGATTCATTCGATAAATATTTAGATGATAGTCGAACATGGCCGAAACCTATGGAACTAATCATTGGAAAAGAATTTAAACTTCCGGTATGGGAAGTTTGTTTACATTCTATGGCTGTTGGTGAGATTGCAGAATTTGAATGTGACAAATATTTAGTAGAACCCTATCCGTCTGTAGCTAAACAACTGCGAGATATAATGCTTAAGGGTAAAACACAAACATCACATTCCTGTTGTGGAATGACTGCTAGTGAATCGTCAGGATACACTGATCTCGATGAATTGCGCATTGGTATAACATCCCTTTGTTTTGAATTTGAACTTCTAAATGTATATTTGGACGGTGAGTTTGAAAAAGATATTTGGGCTATGAGTGAAAACGAAAAATTCGAGAGAATGTCATCGAATCATCAAAAAGGAAATGAATTATACAAATTAAAAAGCTATAAACCGGCTTCAGACAAATATGCTGAGGCGATTGGCATTATAGATGATTTAATATATAAAGAACGTCCAGGTGACGATGAGCACATCCGCTTAGGAAATATTCGCAATCAAATTTTATCAAATTATTGTCAGTGTTTGATATTTCTCGAAGACTTTTATCCTGTTATCGAACATACATCTACAATTTTAGAGAAACAACCACATAATATCAAAGCTTTGTATAGACGGGCAATTGCGCATAAATCCGTTTGGAACTTCAGAGAAGCACGTGAAGATCTCAAAAAATTGTTAGACCTTGACCCTTCAATGAAATCAGCTGCAGACAAACAAATCAACGATATACAAAGATTGGAGAAAAATCATTTTGAACAAGATCGTTCTAAATTTAAAAACATGTTCTCATGAAGTAGTTTTAGTGTTTAAATTTTTAATTATGAATTGACTATTTATATTGTTGTGAGCACGCATATTTTTTGTGTATACTTGTAAATTTGTTTATGCAAATTATCTGTATTTAACAGTTAAAAATCGATATTAAAAGAAGAGTATTTGTTATTTGTTACGCAGTTTAGTTATTTTTACATTAGGCTATTCAGTAATTAAACAGTTGTAATTTTATTCCAATGATGAATGACATGTTATAAAATCGTCTTTGATACAATGCTTTTTCTTTTGCGCTGTATACATTATATATGCTATTATGAATTAATATTAAATGAATTTTACTGCTGCAGATGTTTTAGCATTTCTGTATTTATATTAGTTATTGTAAAATGCGCTTGCAATGAAAAGTTAATTATATAAATCATTAGTATACTTACAGGTTTTATATGGACTATGAGTCTAACTTAAGAAGGAACAAACGTTTACCTCTTCATCTACATTTGGACGACCAAACACCAGTTCATGTTTATGTTCGTGACTCTCCTATTCAATCGGTATTTTTGTACTTTATTTATTGAAAACATCAATTTATCTGCAACATATTCTAAATTAAATACCACCGAACATCGCATTCAAACTTGAATAGATATTTACAAAAGTTTGGCTCGACCTTACAAGTTATCGTTCTCACTGAATACAATTACTCCTCATAAACTTTTTTAAAAAAAAACTTGACCGGACCCGTTCTCAAATATTTAAATTACAGATATACATGTATATCAGTAAATGCGATTTTGACTCATTTTCATTATCAATCAAACTTACTTCTTGCTCATTTCTGCTATTTCTCAAGCATAAGGGTGCTTCTGACTATACCATTTTTTGTCCGAACGAATTATTTTAATTTTCATAAAGAAGAGGCATATTACAGTCAACTCTCGTTTATCCGACCAGGTTGGGGCCGGATTTTTGAAAAAACTGTTGGATAATCAAATAAGAGAAAAATGGTGTAACAAAACTTGAATTATGACAAAAACGTTTGAAAATTAGATGTAATTTTCGATTGTATGATTGAATCTGCGAACATTCTTAACGAGCTCAGGGCAAAATGTTTGTAAACAGTGCGATCCCATTACTTGCCAGCAATCTTACGGTTTACACGATGGCTCAGAAAGAACAAGCATTCTAATTGGCTGTCGGATAATCGAGAGTTGTCTGTATTTTGGAAAATATTCAGTATTTGATTTACACATGCTTTTTGAATAACCAATTACTACGAAATTGGTGAAAATCTATTTTCGAAACCTATTTTTTGTAAAGATATTATTCCACAAACCGTTTATCTAATAATGAATGGCAAAAACTTCATTTCATAGTGTTTCTTTTCTTGAAAGTATTATCAAATAACGCAATCGGTTTATTTCTATGTAAGAAACGATCAATTAAATTCACACTGCTCATGAAATAACACATTTGATTCCATCGAATTTTACAACAGACCACATTGTTCTTTGTTTTCATCCAGCATAATTCCTCAAATGACTAGGTTTACTTTTAAGCCGTGAAACAATGCTTATGACATAAAGTCAAAGCTTTATAATGTTATATTTAGGTTTTATAATATTTGAATGCCTAAGAAAACCAATAGTTCACGTCGCTCTAAATCTAAAGTGCATAATATCGAAAACTATAAGGTCTGTTCATTAACTTTGGCATTGCCACTCATCTAATTTAAAATGGTTGCTTTTCTTTGCACTAACTTTGTGTTAACTTCTGTTTTTCTTGATAGGACATTTCTATGGCTACTAAAAAACTAATTGCCAAGAAAAAAACTCAAAAGCCGGTCAGTTCGTCAACTTCTCCTCGGTGGATTCCTCCGCCTGGTAAAACATCGAAGAATCGCAATCAGGTTCGATCATCTTTTAATAAAACTTTCTTCATTCATGTCTTCAGTTATTGGCGGAATTAGACATTTATATATCGCGATGCGTAAGTATACTAACACGGATTGCGCTTCGTATATAGTGAGACATCGATTTGTTCTTGGTCATGAATGCGTTAATGATGCTGATAAAAAATTTCTGATGTGAAAAATAGTCAACATTGATATCATTGAATAAGAAACTGCATAAAATTGTTTATTAAATCGAAGTTATCACGTTTGAATTGTTTCCTAACAATTAATTGCTTAACCACTATCACTTCTAATTCTTTTGTTTTGTCTTTAATACATTTTTTATTTAGATGTTGCTACCAATATTTTTAGAGGCAATGTTATTTTATTCAAAGCTTACTTTTTAGTTATAGCAGCTGTTTCAAGCTTTGATATTAATATTTAGCATGCGCATGTATAATTAGGAGTTTTCACATTACATGTAATTTTTTCTATCATAATTTTAGGCTGAAAATTCAAATTACGTTGAATCCTGGAATGCATCGAGTCGTAGCAAAGATAGTGTATACGAACAGAAAATTGATACTCTTCTATCAGAAATCGATGAATTGAAATTGGCGGTAAATTTTCTTATTTTAGAAGGGTACACTAAAATTGTACACAAACTAATGAAAGCTATTGGTTGAAATATAGCTCATGATTTAACTAAGAATAAGTCAGTTGGATCTTTAAGGTGAACATTGCAATAAAAAAATAAATTTTGATTGGTTTTCATAATATGAAAATCATTTTTAAAAAATATCTGCTCTCCCTTGAATAAAATGCGTTTTAAGGAGACTAATTCTCATGTCTATAAGTACATATTTTAAAGATTTTGTGGAGAACTTCATAAATCATTGTACTTTTTGCAAAAGATGTTCAGATTTGTATAACTTGCAAATAATCGTTTAATAATAATTTTAGAAAAATATGTGAACCGCCTTCCATTCAAAATTTTCTATGACTGCGCCTGTATACAATGTTTTACTAATGCATTTACAACTTGCTGGTAAATGTGATTATTTCAAATCATGTAGGGTAATTTTAATTGTAAGACAAAGTTTGGCTTTAAAATACTCATATTTTGATTGGATTTGTCTAACTTTGGTATTACTATTTTGCTATATGCTGTCCAAGTGCTTTGAAATAGGTGCATACAACCTTTTAAGATAATTTTATTTGTAATTTCAATGAATTATTTAATGGAATATCTTCTTTATAATGAAAGTGTTATAGTCATTTTATTTTTATGGATCTATAAATTCCCCCATTTCGATCAAATATGCATTACATTTCTCTTATTAGCTACTTTTAAACTCAGTATAACAATATTGGCGTTAAGTTTGCAGAAATTGTTAACATACATTTTAAATTTTTTGGTTGATAGAAAATTCCGTTAGTTCAAAGTTTTTGTTCAAGTTGCCTAGATTGTATCAATTAGATTAAAAATGTTCATTAATTTTGATTATTTCATAATTTCGTTTGGATCTTGAACAATAGTTTCTAAAAAAATGCAATATTTTGCTAAAATCTTTGTGGATTTCATGTTAATGTTTTCTTAACTAATTACTTTTCTAGATTAGCAATGAACCATTAGAAGGAGTAACATGAATTAGATTTAAGTTTGGTTTTTCTAAAAATTTTTAAATTCTTTCATCAATTTGTATTGTTGAATAAATTTTTGGAATTGTTTTGATAAGAATATGATAGATGACAATTAAAAAACAAATATAAAACTTTATTGAAAATATAAGTTATAGATTTTTGTATACTTAGTCTTTCAGCTATGCAAAGAGTCATCAAATTCTGTGAAAATTGATTTAGTACACGTAAATGTTGACAACTTTAAACTATGATTACTGTCTTTCAGATTGAGTAACTAGTCATTTAATATACTGCTTTATCTCTATTACAAAACACCTATATGAACATGGTCGGTTCAATTTTTATCAGCCTACTATGAATTAACTAAACGCTACTTTCTCATTATATCTTATAATTATACGTTGAAAGAGATATAATTTAGCTCGCTGTAGTTGAACTGTTTTCCATTTGCATATTTGCTTGTGTAACGCGTTTTCATAGTGTTGAACCGAATTTGCATTAATCATGTAGAATTTATTTGTTATTCAGTATAGTTGGTCCTGGGCTACCTAAAAATTAATTTGAATTAGGGATATACTAGGTTTGGGTAATATTTAGTTTAGCTTAGCCTTAGGACTAAAATATCGTTTCATTACAGGCCCCATAACGACTGCAATTTGGGTCAATAATTTTGTCAAATTTTTCGTTCGTTATAGTTGAGTCAGCAACTTTTGTCAGTTGGCCAGGCCAGCAGATAATATCACACATTTCTAGTCTGATTAAATATTGTTGACTGTTCTTAGGGTCCAATTTTCATAAAAGTTATATTAGTAATATTTGGTTTTTGCTATTTTTTTATTTGTTTCTTGGACTTGGTTGAATGTTATTGCGTCATTTAGGCGGATTTGGAAAAAACACGTCGGAGGTTACGTGAAACGAACTCAGAATTGACTTTATCTCGTGATCTTATTGAAGATCGAGAAAAGTTATTGACCACAACGAAAGCCAATCTACGTCAATCCAATGAATCTAATCATTCCCTGCAAACTGCAGTTGAACTTCTCAGCGATAAAAATGACGAGACAAGGTTCTCTATTCCTTCATGAAATTTTTTTATAATTAGAGAGTAGGCACATAACTAAATAGTATAGTTGAATTATTTTAATGAGTTTATTTGGACATGAGATGAAACATAAAAAATTGAAATATTTATTTTATTCCGCGGATAGCTTCAAATTTGATCATCTTGCTTGTATGAGAACAGTTTTAATTAGTTTATTTGAACTTAGACACAAAATGTCATTGTTTTGCAGATTTGAACTTTGAATTTATAGTTAAGCTATACAATGTATAATGTTGAATATTTATAAGGTTTAACTAATCTACTAAAATAATATATCTTAGCAAATAACAAACAAAAATATATGGTAAACACAAGAGAAAATCTAAAAAGCAATAATGAAAGAATAATTATGCTAAGATGTTTTACAGTTATCTCAGGTAAATTGTTCCACGCATTGCAGATTATTAAGAACAATCTCGTGAAATTGTGATGTTTGCATACTCAATGATTATCCTACATCTTTGAGATTTTTTTCATTCGAAATCTATGCTTTGAAATGCTTAATTTTAACTTAAATCGTGATTTTCTTAAATGCATGTTTGTACAATATTTTTGACATTAACAAACCTTAAACCCAATCCTTCAGATTGGATTGCGAATTGCTTCACAATGAGCGTTCGGTGTTAATGAAGAAGTTGGTTGAAATTGAAATGGAAGGCGCTGAGGCATCCCTTCAAATCAATGCCATTCGTGAAACTCTTTCGCGTTTAAACGAGGTATTGATTTTCAATAGAATTATATTAAGATTTTCTTAAGAATATCTACTATAGCAATGGCGGTTTTGCCCATCCAACAGCAAAACCGAAATAAATCACAATCCATCTTAAGATATGTAGCATTCATGATGTTTTAAGGAAACGTATTACGCTTCCACTTAATGTGAGCTTCTTGGAACAGTTCTAGCTAATGAACCCCAATCTATAATGCTAAAGTCATTATTTTTTTGTAAAATCTAGATACATGCATTTTTTCACACAAAATATATGTTTAAATGTGATTTAAGAGTGATGGTGAAATTTTTATTCAAGAAAAGCGAGGATATAGCAGAAAAATACTGAAATTAATTAATTAAGTTAGCAAATTATTTATCCTAAATCCTAGTGAGTTTATTAAAATTTATAGTAAAATAAGTTATAAACAAGGAAAAATATCAGTTTACAGCGTTCCCAGATTTTGTAGAATATACTCCATATATTATTTTCTATTTAAAATCAGCAAAAGTGTATACAATTTCTTCCATATCCATCATGTTCGTAGTTTTACACTGTCATGCAAATTTAGTCAATGAACTTAATTTACTGAAAACTTTTATATTCTTCATAATCATTTTATATAAAATGTAATTACTACCTAATTAAGGAATACGATATTGATGAAGGGTTTTGTACAATTTTATGTTTACTATTAACACATATTTTAGGGATAGTTTTATGGTAAGATTGCTGATGTAAATGCTTTTGTAAATGAAATCATATTTTGAATTTTAACTGCTCATTTATTTTTAAATGGCTCATGGCTTCAACATTATTTTAGAAATATTTTAATCGAATATATGCTGTGGGAGAACCGCTGTCTTTAAATCTCTAATAAACCAATGTCTATTCCATATCATTTTGTTTAGTTGTTATTTAGCATTGATTAATTGATTCTATATTTATTATATCCAATTTTTTATTTATTGGGAAATACCTGCATCTTTGGTATATTTAGCGGTGTTGGCAACAGCACAGATGCAATATTTTATAATTAATAGAAAATCACTTTTTAATAATGAAATCCTTGTTTAATGTGTGATATTATTAAGAAAATGTTAAAAGCGTATTATGATCATTGGTTGAAAAACATTATAATACATCAAATAAATGTGATTCTCAAATTTTTGTCTTGTATAATGATCACTTAAACCTTGTCTTAGTTAGTAAAAAATAGAATTTGGTCAAGTTTCTTTATCTGAAATGAAGAGAAAGCAGTTATGTCTATAAAAATCAAAAGCATTTAATTGAAAATTAATTGAGAAATGTTTTCTGCTGAATTATAACTACGTAATTATGTTCATTACCAACTACATTCACAAACCTGTTGGAGAATGATGAAGTCAGTGCTATGCCATTTTCAGAATCAAGAACTTTTAAGGGCTTTTAAACAAAAAGAAAGGTGTTATCTTTGTTTCTTGCAATTAAGTAAAACCAGTATATCTTTCAGTCTTACCGGAAAAGTACAGATTTCATTAAATTTGTACAATTGTACTAATTCTAACATGAATCATATCTCCAACGATTAAAATTTGCCCTATTCTCCTGTAAATTCTTTAGATTTGATACCAATCGGAGCATGCTTAAGTCAGACCCTGCTGCAATAGACTTGTTAGCCTACCATATTGACATGCCTTGTGACATCAATATAGCAAGTTTAATGCACTGAGTTCAAATCTACGTTTAAAATTTGTTACACTTTTGAATCATGTTTTAGGCTTTTGCTATGTAATATTTTATATTTGTACAATCGAATGTTACATTTTTAAGCATTATTTTTAATCTATTGCAAAAGAGGATGCTCTGTAAAAAAATTATATCTCATCGCACCAAATCTGAAACTAAGCCAGTGCTACATGATGGTAAATTTCGATTATTAATTCAATATTTAGGATCAAAAACGTATTACAAATGCTGAATTAACGCTTCTGAATAAGCAGAAGAATATTCTTTTTGAGAAGCTCTTTACATATGATACTACCAATCAGTCGCTTCGTAGATTACTCAGAGAATATCAGGATAAAGAGGTGCGTGGATGTTCTTTTAAAAGCTATATTTTTACACGTGCATTTAGGTCAGTATTGACCGTTTAATGGTAGAGCGAGATGAATACCTAGCCCAGTACAGGACTTCTCAAGTTGAAATGCAAAAACTTCACACCGAATTGGTAGAGACAAGGTCTAAATTTGCCAAATTTGAAGCAAAATACAATGATGAGAAGGTATTATGCCCATAAACTTTGATTTATAGTTTCTCCATAAGGCTTTCTTATTCAGCATTACTTTTAATAATATACATATACTGTGCATATTCTCCCTCAATTTTTTCCACAGGTCCTTAGTTATAAAGTTTTTTAAGAAGATATTGTAGTTATTATATTAAAATGCTTGGTGGCATTTTGCATTGTTGTAAGTTAGCATTATATATTAATCAAAGTATACTTAATGATTTGGTTAATTACATTTTCTTAATCAGTTGGCAGAAACCGCTATAATAATACTTGTTTTCTTAAAAACAGTTTTTGTATTTAGAATCAATTCGAATATTTTCAAAACATTAATAAAGGTTTGGAGCAAACTCGCGCTCATTTGCAGAATCAACTTCGCCAAAAAGAAGCTGACTGCAACAGGATGGCTGTTCAAATCAGGGTGAGTGTCATTTTTAATATATACAAATTTTCTCCACAATTCTTTGTAGATTCTGGGTCAGCCCGTGGTAGAAAACTGACTAGCCATTTTTCAAGCAAATTAAAAAAATCATTAACTTGGAAATTAAACCTAATGCAGTAACCGCCTGATATCTCAAGTTCAAGCAGTTGATATATTGTATACTATCCCACTGATGCTGTGTCACATTATAGCGGTGTGACTACAAAATGGATAGAAATCATTTCGATTTTTTCACTGATTTCAATTTTTGTCCTAAATTCAAACGCCGCATTGTACTGCATGTTTCTATGGATTTCAAACATGTTTCCTAAGGATTTGTTTGAATATCGTCAGTTGTTACATATTCAAAATCACAAGCACGAAATAGGAAGTCAACTAAGCAAAAAACGCCATCCAAGGAAGTCTTCGAATTTGATGATTAGCAGTACTCATTTGAAATATAAAATACTTGTACATATCTGGGGAATTTAAGTTTATGATGATGAAAACACGCATTACATTATTAAAAACCTCTTTAGTGCAGTTATATCTTTTAATTTCCAAAGAAGCAATGGTCTTCTTGATTCGAGAAGGATGCAGAGATGTAAGCGTTAATGGCGTTGTGCAATGAAAAATATTTTGTGGTTATTTTGCATAAATATCGGATAAATCCTTCCATTTAGCATCTTTACACATTCCGTGATGACCATTTTTCTACTAAAATTTCAAATAATGTTTAAGAGTTTTTAATGAAGGATATTTTCAGCGGAGGGAAATGTAGAAAAAATTATTGTAAAGGGTCATCACTGCTTATACCCTTAAATGTATCAGTGACAAATTATTTGAATTACATTTCAACAGGGGGCCATAAATCGATCATCCATTCGAGAATTGAAGACTATTCAATTAGATGAGATAGCACCCATGGTTCATTTTCATTATGTCCAGGACACAAAGACATGACGTTAGTAATTATTTGCAAATTATCTGTGACAATGCCAACCCCTTTAGCACCTTGCTAATGAACCATATTCTTCAAATTTAGATTTTGCTCATACAGAAACTGAGTATATGGTGATCTCAGAGGCAATAATTTCATCATAGAAGCAAGAGCTGTTTTACCAATTGGTCGGAATCTGAATTGATTATGGCCACCCTAAAAAATGCAGTTTTTTACATAAGTTTCTTCCATTGCAATTAAACAATGTTTTGGTTTGTCAGCTACTTTGCAGAAAATCTCATTTGCCAAATTTTCACAAACACTAATTTTCCTGTTCATTTTCTAACTGTTCTTTATGAAGGAAATGAGAAAAATTTATAACAAATATGTTGCTGCAACGGATGCCAGAGAATGTTGAAAGCAATCACAAACAAAGATATTAAATAACGTTTGGTTTTCTTTGTCTTATTAATTAAGCTACGCATTTCATCTTATTGTGCTAAACAAGTGATTTTTGTGAAGCTTCTTCTTCAGCCCAAGTATCTTAGAAACAGTAGTTTTTAGTACATTTAACGATATTCTCAAATTGAGACCAATATGCAACTTTTCCAGCCAAATGAGGGCAATGAAAAACCCATATCATGATCGCGAAATGCAGCATAAGTTCAATCATAGCAAACCTTTACAAACCAGACAACATCAGTGATCACATTTTAACAAGAACATCTTCGAATATTGTTCTGGGGATCTAAACCAGAGATAAAATTATTGTAAGAAAAAATTCCATCATTTTTCAATGCATCAATTACCATGGTATCCATTTTTTCGTTCGCATGAGGTATTGGAGAAAGCTCCACACATCTTTACAAAAAATGTATAAAATATGAAACCTATATGATTGTTAGCTGATGTTTATATTCTGTATAGAAATTTAATGACATTTTTTTACGCATAATATCTAAATTTTAATTTTGTAAAAAGGATATTATATTTTAAAAAAAATGGTCGTTAGAGATTTTTATATGAGTAGTTTCTTGTAAGAAAGAAGTGTGTGCGATTGTCTAAGCAAGAAGTTGGTAGTAGTCAGGTCGATTTGTTTACAAATTCAATAGACTTTTTCCAAGAGCATTTATATACAGCCATATTTTGAGTTATCGCAATGCCATTCTTCCAATTACCTTTATCAAAACGATCGTTAGGGAACCGGTATAAAGTTTATAATACCACATTTGCAGTTTAGAGCTATAAAAGACCTCGACATAAGAAAACCTTCAATAAAGATTAATTATTAATATATAATATTTCAATATTAGAAAGAGAAAAGCACAATACGTTGAGCAGAAAATACTAAATTTTTGTCTAACGTTCAATTGTCTTTTAATTGATGTTTAAGACGCATTTTAACGGATTGTTTTTAATCCAACTCCACGTTTTCTTTTAGTAATTTTTGTTTCGAGTCCTTTTTCAAGTTGTCTGTTATCTCAATATGATGTCGTTTGGATTGAAATATTGTACATGTATATGAATGTCTTTTTTCAATTATTTAAATTCCACTCTAGTTAATTTTCCAACTAGGATTTGATTTTGACAAATGAACGATCAGAAAAAACCTTTGACCATGTCATGGAAGAGCGTTGCGTGGAATTTCAGCACCAGTTGCAAGAGCTCAAAAAAGAATTACAATTGAAGGTTTGATGAACCTAACACTAACTGTTTCCTGTTCAACTAACTTTATCAATTAATAAAACTTTCTAGAATGCCATTTGTTTATTGTTATACTTGTGTCATCTTGTGCAAGCATTTCATTAGTATCAAGTACTCATAGTAGATAAGCCAAGTTCTCTTAAATGCGAAGCAAACAACATAAATATCCATAGGCAGTAGTATTACAGCTCTAAAACACCAGGTTGCCAATATTAATATTTCCACTTTTTATTGTTTATGTGCAAAATGTTCTCTCGCAACTAGAATGCCTTAGTGTAACTAAAATCAATGATGTCAATACTGAAACTCTTTTGAGTCAACAAATCAAAAGGTCCTTGATTAGTCAAAATTCAATCCATGATTTGAACAATTTGCCATTCTAACCTTTGAGTGATGGTGTTGGTTGTTTAGTACCCTACCCAACCTGCACAATTTTAGCTATTTTATTTGATTGAATTCGCGAGCAATTAGCCACAAAAAGACGTTGTCAAACAGTTTGTTCATTTAGATTGGCAACAGTTTAAATTTCATTGAACATGGAACTTTTGCAATTTGTTTGAACACTAAATTTCCTATTTAGCTAAAATTCGCTGTTTAGATCTAATAAACTCATTTTTCTCGCATGCCTTTCAATGAGATGCGATTCCATCAGTTTTCTGTTAAAATTGCTTTTAGCAACAATTTTTTCTGTGTGGACTACGAAATGCTCAATTAACGAATTGTAATTATATCTGTTGCAATTTATTCTATTTCAAAACACTTATAGCACATAGGTTTAAACGGTTCTGTTTATGCTTCTCAACATCAAGTTTCCAATCTTTTTTCATGGCAACACACTATCAAGCTTCAAGCGACACATTAGTTACAAAATTTAAATAATTTCAAATAATTTCTAATACTTTAATGGTGAGTTGGCGTGCCACGACATCAGTTCGTGGCACACCAGTGTTCAGCAGCACGGTGGTTGGGAGCTCAGGCCATAAATACTACTAATCTCTTGTGCAATACTTGTGATTGCTTACTTTTTACAAATATTATCGTTTAGGAGACATCCGCAAATGACAATTCTGATGTCATTGAAGCACTGAAAAGTAAGTTAGTTAAATCTTCAAAGGAGAAATCGCGATTGGAAGCTGAGAATTTGGCCTTGTTAAAGTAAGTTTATAAAGAAATGTTTTTTACAATTGATTAATAATTATAATCACTCAAATTTTTCTTCAAAGTTTTAAATTTTTTGATTAAAGATGGTCAACGCTACGCTAAAACTAATTCAGCAGGTGCCTTTGTTTTCTGCTTTAATTGGAAATTCAAAGTTAGTTATTCTATTCCTATATTATAACTGTTGTTGTATGAATTGCTACCTGGTATTCACATTTTGAATATTTTGCAAAAGATTTAAGCAGTTATTACATTAAAAATGACCTCATGTAATTCAGTAACACATTATTTATACAATAGTATGTTGAACCAAATGTGCATATTTTTAAATGAGGAGTTGGGCTTTTCGAAATTTATTTCAATAATAATAAATTTCTCCCTATTTTACAATCACCTTTTTTGTTATAGATTCGAGTTGTTATTTTGTATTTAAATGCTCATTTGATGTTTTTGTAAATTTTTTAGGAAACTATCAGAATGTGAAGTTGTAGCAGAAGAGATTGATGCCAATATGCGATCCAATCAAGGCACATATGCCAGACAGCTTCATGAAAAAATCGCAGAATTAGCACAAGTTCGAATGGAATTAGAAAAAACTAAAGTATTCCGAATTTTATTTTTAATATTTAAATATTTGTTTAACCATCTATTTTTTAATTTTCGTCATTATATATATATATATATATATATATATATATTCATAAGATATTTTCTGTACTATGGAAATCGAGATTTTTGCGTACAAAGCGTATCTAACCCAGTTTTTTCCATAGTACAGAGCGAATTCTGCAACTTTTTTTTAATAAATTCATCGAATTATTTTTTAATATTATTGTACTATCACATCTTCATAAAGGTCTAGATACAAGAATTTGAGCAAATTCTAATAAGTAAATTTTAGGAATTTTTCAAAAAATATATTTATATATACGTTTTGTACTATTTTTCTATATTGTTTTAGAATGACGGGGAATGGTGAATTTTGTGAGATAAGTTCTGTTGATCTTAATATTGAACTAGATGTTGTGGAAATGAGCCAAAGAAAAACCACTGATTGCCACAAGCAATCTAAAAAAAGATTTTCTTATGTTTGATATAAAAATATTGTTAGCATGCGCCAACATCTAACAGTATATACCGATGAGGAAATATAAAAATTATACGCCTTTTCAAGTGATATTAAGTGTACTAGATTAAAATTTAAAAAAATTTACTTATAAAAAATAGGTACAAAGCGTATACATAAATAATTTTTTGTACAAAGCAAATCTATAAATTTTTGAAAAAATACATAGAGAATCTATGTATCAAAAAAGCGTACAAAGCGCTTCTTCTTATATATATATATATAATATAGAGAAATAGTATATTTCTTTATAAAAAATCGTGAGCACTTTTTTTAACGTGCCCCTCAACATCAGATTGTTCACTTCAGAGATCAGAATTTTAAAAAGCAATTTTTGAAAATTGTGATTAAACTTGTTACAGGTGAAGTATTTCTGAGATTGAGGAGCAGTGATATTTTCAATTTCATTCTCACAGTTGTAATTGATGTTATTGGTATGGCCACTAATATTGAATTTATATGTCGTCTTCTCCTTTGAATTTTGAAAGCAATAATAAGCCCTTATAATGGAGTTTAGAGTTATAGTACTGGCCCCAAAAATCCCCAAGAAACCCATGGAGCAAGGAATCCACGAAACCACACCTCTTCGGACAAGCCTAGTTTTTATCTCGTAAAAATGATTAGTGTAGTTACGAAAATCATACAAAATATACGGTTTCAATTTCTACCTTCTTTTTTAAGGACTTCATACAGTACATCATTGATTTTATGTATTGTAATAGCGATACCAAAAGCATGTGCTGTCGTAGCATTTTGTGATTTCAAATCAGTCACTATAGCGAAGCAGTGGAGATTTTGTTATTTTAGTTAAACATCTGACAAAGTGTCTGTGAGTATTTAATTTGGTAATGGTCTCTTTATTTTATTTTTATCAAATTCATTTGCTGTTTTGGGCTCTAGAAATGGGATGTGCTATTGTTATTTCGTTATGAAACAATGATTTTTGTCTAATAAGCATTCATTTAGATTTCCCATCTCAATTTTGATAATAAAATGTCTGTTTTTAAAGCAGAATGTGATTCGTTGAAGGACACGGTTACTGAAATGGATAAAGTGTTAATAGACTATAAAGACCAACTAAGTAGCTGTAGGAAAGAACGTACCGATTTGGAAATTAAACTTCAGCATCAAGAAAAACTTCTTAGCCGCTATCACAAAGACTGGGCAATTGATAACGAAAAGGTTTCGTCTCATTCATACTATTATAACTATCTTCTTCCTAATTGAGACAATAGATAAATACCTTTAACTGTTCATATATTTTTTATTCTTAATTCTGGTCTGTGTTTTTAAAAAAAATAGGTATTTGTTTTATTTAGTTTTCTTTCAAATATAGATGCAATCGTCATTAAGCTCGTATTTTGTTTTGTAGCATAAAACTGAATGCGCTTTAATCAAGCGCAATATTTCTAAGGAACTCGATGAGTGTAAAGAAGACAACAGTAAGCTCAATGCTCGTTCCTCATTTTATCAAAGGTTGATTTACTCGCATGTGTATCGAGTGCTGTCACCAAGTAGCAAAGTTTTCCAACTGAATTATAGATCTTTGCTAGAATTTCAAATAGTTTCAGATCAATGATTTCTATACTTCGATTTTTATAATTTCTCAAATATCCACCTTTTCACAATCATTTAGCATACGTATCCAGTGTGTCTGGTGTGAGTTTCCCTTTCCTTGCTGCTATATTTTTTTGAAAGTGAAATGCATGGTGTAGGATATATTACCTCATTTATTCGCCAAAAGTTACTGCTCCAAGTAAATTACTTATCATTAAATAGGTGATTTCATGTTCAGGCTTAAAATAATATTTCTATTTTGCATGCTTCATAATATTACCTAGGATCATTTCTGACTTTGCATTTGACTTCATCACATTTCATTTCGTCTTTATCTTTGAAACCATATTTCTTTTTGAAAATTGTAATCTAAAATTTTGCAATTTTACGAAACGCGTTCATTCATTGAAAACCTTTAAGGGCTGCCTGTAGAACTCTTTCGTGCATTTGTTGCAGTATTATTAACTTCATGTTATAAATTGTAATAGTTCATAGTTTGGGGACTTGCAAAAAGTACTCTTGTTTCATTTCATAACGCAAATTGAACTCTAAAATTTTAGTATTATTAGAAATTTTGACATTTGATGAAATTATAGGCGGAAGTATCGCAAAAGGAACTAACTAAGTTACAGGGCGATAATAATTCCCTGCGTGATGAGAATGAAAACTTTCGCCACCGCGTTACTGAAGTAGAAAGGTAGTCTTCCTTCATTGCATGTAGTTATTTCCCTCGCTTTCTTTACACTTTGCTTTATCCTTTATTTCAGATGCCTCTCTGAAAAAGACGAGGAGAATGACACTCTCAAAACCAGACTCAATGATTTAGAAGAGCAGCTACACAAATTCGAGGTAATGTTCTTTCTTAAATCTTTGCTTCTACCACAATCTCACACTCAGTAAACAGATAGAACGTGTCCTTTGAGAAATATTGCATTTTTTACATATCCAATCACTAGTATATTTTTAAGTATTGTATCTTTGTTTTCTTGTTCTTATTCAAAAGTTTGAAAGCTTTTATTTTATATATATATATATATATATATATATATATATGTATATATGCGTATACAATTATAAATGTGATAAATGTGAAAGTTCATATATTGGGGAAGCGAGAAAGCAATTGTAATACAGAATTTCAGAGCATATGCGAGGTCATTTTCAATCAGAAATATATTGCCATGAACATGCACCTAAGAGGAAAAACTTTACTATTTTAATGAAAACCAAGCATACGAAAATTGCAGATGCTATATTCATAAAAGAAACTAAGGAGAATCTATTAAATAAACAATTAAGTCAAAGAATAAATATCGTATAAGATCTAAGAATTGCAATTTTAATATCATAAAATTTGTATTTACCATCATATTATTTTAGTTATTTTGTACTGACGATGAGTGGAGACAATCGAAACATGTATACATAAAATATTTCTTGTTTTTTACAATGAATAGTTTAAGCACAGTTTGTACAATATATATATA
>CABFPE010000573.1:137227-151379 GCA_900660155.1 Hofstenia miamia
ATATATATATATATATATATATATATATATCTTTCAATTTCAATTTATGTACTTCCTAGCCTAACCCCCGAAAAGTTTTATTGCTAGCTAATTATTTCATGGATTTTGCAAGGCACATCCGTTGTAGAACTGTGTCATGCATATCTTGACAAAATATATGAGGGTTAACAATCTAATTTCTTCAATTGAGTCTGATATCATAAAAAACCAAAGTTGTTCAATGTTTGACAGTTGAAATTCCAATGGATGTTGTTATTACTCACATTACACACAATAATCGCATATATCAAGTCACGATTAGAAAATACCCGTTTCACTGCTATAATGGAAAAAAAGTGGATGGGCATTTAATCGGAATTGTATGCCAAGTTACAAGCATGTCCAGCAACATCGGCTGCATTAGAAAGAAGTTTCTCTATGACAGAAATAATATATATATATATATATATTGAAATTCATATTGAAATATCAATAATATATTGAAATTTATGAAGCAGTTGCTTTAAAAAATTGACTTATTAATATGTAAGAGTATAATTGTATTTGTTTTATATCTTGTTCTCAGTAATAGAAAAACGTTTGAAAAATGCATGGTCATGTTTTAAAGGATATTTAACTAAATTCCGTCATATTTTGTCATAAAAATAAAGTAATATTTCTTTGTTTTAAAGTCATTTGTAGTTGCCCTAGTAATAATTGAACAAAATATTAACCGGTATCTGGCAATCAAATTATCAAGAATTATCCGGTATCCATTATATTCAAATTCACTAGCCGCATACCATCCCATATATATACATATATATATATATTTATATATATATACATATATATATATATACATATATATATATATGTATTTGATTCCCTCGCTATTTAAGAACTTTGCTACATTAGGTACCTCAAGTTAAACAATTATGTGATCAGATGTTATGTTATCTATATGTAGTACCTGTATACCAATAGTTAAATATTATTATACTAAGAATAGTACTAAGATGTAGCAACTACATAGACAAATATGCAGCCAAATCTTAATTTTACAAATGTATATTTAAATACAGTTAAATAGAAAATATCAAATTTAACACTTTAATATCATAATAGTTTCATTTCATTGCTTAAGCCCAGAAGCAAAGGACTTTAATATATGCTTCTTTAAGCTTTGACCAAGATATCATGAACAAATACGAATTGAAGCAGTGTGAAAACCCAAGAACAGTGATTGTGCTGGCCAAATATACAGTGTGAGATATATCTGCAACTTCCAGTCTCATCAACAATGATATCACGGCTCGTGGAGTTGGGCAGATTATTTGGATTAAACAGGTAAGCACCAATGCGTTAACAATTCCTCTAAATCACAACAAAACATTAAAAATAACTAAGCAATGAAATTCGTTTTGTTTATTCAATATTTATATACTTTAAGTACTGATTACATACATTGGCAAACCAAGCTTACATTTATATTAGACATAGGTGCTCTCAAGCAGATGCTCAGGGAGGCTCAACCCACCTTGTTAAATTTGATTCGGGACCCAGCCTTTCCTTGTTAGAGTTATAAAACGGTTGGGGGGTTGGATAAATTAAATTTGATCAAATATAATATGAAAATACAGAAGTCAAATTTAAAGCTCCCTTTGTTAATTATTTAGGAGCAAAGCCCTGATACCAGAGAACACAGAAAGATATATTTAATTACTTGCAAACTTAGACTATGTTTTCTTTTAAATAAATTTTGACCATTTTATATTGTAAATATCATAATTTGTTTATTTTAAAATAAAGTTTTTTATTTGAATTGAAAATATAGTTATCTCTTCTTCATCTCACACATAGATTACTTGACACTGGAATTATAGACATTGGTGGTTTCATTCAATGCATAAATATTATTTGGTGAAAAATTCATGTACCACAAACACGATCTTCTATTTATACTTTCATAAGGATTTATAATCGATAATTCAATTGAATTCAATATTTGAAAATTCTTGTTTCTCTTAGCGTGATGTTCTGAGAATTACCGTAATCTGATATTAATAAGTATCATATAGGCCTTATTCTATGTGGTACTATAATGTTCTACTCTATTATACAATATATATTTTTTATTTATTTATTTACTTATTATATATATATGTACATAGTTGTATATACACAAATATATATATATATATATATATATATATATATAGATATGTAATATTAACATTGACTTTCGAATATAAAGGTGTTTCACTTAAATTTATGCTTAATGATATAATCTGAAACTATGAAATTAAATTGTTTAAGAAATTATTTTGGCAATGATTCTAGAAATAACTAATAAAATAATCTAAATTGTCTATAAGATTGGAAATTGTGATGCCACTATGCGTGTATGCCATACATTGTGTTTTTCTACTAACCAAATAAAAGCAAATGTTAGTTGTGATGCAGAAATGTCCATTTGGGAATCAATTTTGCCTCCACCAATGATTTGGGGGCAATCAGGGAATGATTAGATTGTTAGGCATGGTTATCTTAGGTTAAAAAGATATTAATATAGCAATATGGGAATATTCCACAGCATTTTTCATGAAAGGCGTTTTCATTTAAGTTAAACAAGATTGTTTATTTGAGTGTGTATGCCTTGTTATTTTTGCAAATAGTTTCATGATTTTTCATTTTTATATTGATGATATTCAAGATTCTTTTTCCAATTGCCACATGTATACCCATTGGTGTACAGAAACAACAAAACATTGCCTATGTCTTAAATAAATGGTTGGATCAATGATATGTTATAGAATCTATGTGCTACATGCGTAAACGATTACTCTGAATATCAATCATTGCTCACCCCTCATTAGTCTGTTTTTTCTGAGTTTTCGTTTTTCTTCTTAGCAACACCCAGAGAATCCCACTATTAAGTACAATCAGAACAATTGAAGGTATTACAAATTCCAAGACAACCTCAATTATTGAAACAAGTATTGACACGATTTTCTCTGATTTGACTATTTGACACATGCTTCTTCCATCATTGATGACATATTCGTACTTCTAAAATAACTTTGCAATAAAATCTCACTAATATTTAGTAAACAGATTTTGTTTCTTGTGTAGCTTAAGATAAAAGTCCTTTCTCAAAAAACAAGTTAATGTGATCTTCAGCAATATTTACGGATTATCAAATATTGACAATATTTTGCGTTAGCAATGAGGGAATCAAACCAATATCTTTTTAATAAATATGTATTACCAAGCAAATTAATTCTCAGCAATTAAGATTCGAGATCTAGAAAGTGTGTAAAGTATCTAGTCTGGCTACATGCATTATGTATTTGCTATTAATCTTCAAATACAGAGAAGACAATAAGTTCTTAAAAATTCACTCAGTATGCATATTTAAGTTAAATTTTTCTTTAATAGGGCCATAAATTTCCAGCGAAACGTGAAAATTGTCAAAAAATAGATTTTTTTACTAAGCCATTCTAGTACGATGGTTATTGTCCCAATGATAAAAAATGCGATTTAGATGGAATTTTATTTTCAATATATTTCTTCGCCATATTCTTTCTGCATATCACCGAGTAGTAGCGATAGACAATGCAGCGATTAACATTACACAGTCAGTTATATTTATAGCAATGTCCAGAAAATTATTTCTACACCTATTTTATTTCAATTAAAAATATTATTTCAATTATTGATTTCTATATTTCATTGCATTTTTTGACAAGCAATTCTCCTTAATCCTGTTTAAATAAACATTCGTAACTTATATTATAAAAATACATGCATTTTATAATATATTACTAAATAAGCTGTAAATTTTAGAAATTAATGTTGAAATATTTTATTCTAATAGGATTAGAGAAAGTATGAAATGGAAAATAGTTATCCTTACAAACTGTATATTTAAATAAAAAATAATAAAATAAATAAAAAAATAAATAAAATATAAATTTTTTCAATTCATCTGAGTTCGATTTTTACGCTATTATTCAATGTTTTTGCAAGGATTCCTTAGTTTATATAATTTTATACTGTTTGTTCAGAGATAAGTAAAGTTTTTTTGCCTAAGCATTCTTCAAGTTTAGCTTGGGAAGAACCACATTTGGTTTTTTAATTATTATGCCTACTTTTTAGGATAAAACTAGATAATTCCTGTAAGCTACAATCAAGATATTAGTTAATTGAATTTACTAAATAAAAATAGTGGACAACTGGTGGGAAATAGTGGCACTGATGGTGAAAAGTGGACCAGTATTGGGAATTTGGTTACAGCAATTTCTAAGATAAACGCTAATTATCATCAGTGGTCTACACTTGAAGACTTTCAGGACTGGGACTCACATTTAAATTTCTAAATTTTATCTTTATCATGTTTCTCAAAATCTGTAAATGCAAGAAATGCCATTCAGAGTCTTTCTTCAAATTCCTAATGCTTGACAATTATGCAATATTATTATATAAAATTTCAGAAAAATTGTTCACATGCACACAATGAGAAATCAAAATAAAAATCGTTGAGCAAAATAAACGTTTACACACAAAAAAGTATACTAACGCTTTAAATGGAAAAAAATTTGATTCTGCAAATTTTGTATACTTATTTTGGATCAAAGCATTGGGCTAGAGAAATGTCAAAAAAATCTTCCTAACTCTTTTTTTATTAATTTAAGGCAGAGATTAACGCTTTGGTGAAGGTAATAATCAACAAAATTTATAAAACTTACAAAATACAAAGGAATATTGATAGCGCAGCTTATTATCCAAGAGAGTGTCATTAAGACGATGATTTTCTTTCTTGAAAAAGCGCTAAACTTTAAAGGAAAATTCAGTAAAGAGAATCTTTCCAAGGCGAATATGATCAGTGTCATGTTGCTCACACTAAATATTAATAAAAGTGAAAATATAGAAACATTAGATGTTAGAAATTATTAAATTCTTACTTCGAATGTCATAAATCTATACTCTTATCAGCTTGTTTCAGAAAAATTTCAACGTTACGTAGACTCATGGAACCTCCACTACAAAATCTTCCTTAAAAACAATTTGTATTTTTTATGAATATTGTTTTTATTGAATAACAATTGTCATGAAATTGATCAATTAAAACAAAATATATAAAATAATTTGCAGTTTTTGAATCTGTCTAGCTTCAAAATTTATGCGTAAAAATATAAAAAAATTGAAATTTTGTTCTCAATTTTATATTTGAATTTTTTTCATATTTTTTGGTAATATTCGTTTTCAAGATATACTATTATTTTAGACAAATATTTTCATTTCATTTTGCATAAAATTTTTAATTAAAATATAATTAAGATTTTGAAATGCTTCAAGTATAGCATTTGCTTATCTAGAAATTAAAAGAATTCTATAAATGACTATATTAATTTTAAAACAATAGCAAGTTCCTAAAAGCTAGTATTGGAATTCAATAAAAAAACAAACATAGTTTTAGGAATTAATTTTAGTTGAATAAATAATGGCTCTAAATTGTTAAGAACTTTAAAGTGATTAATTTGGCAACAATATATAGAAATGTATGATCACTTACGAGTAGGTCACATGCATTAAATAACATATTTGTTGACAGAAGGGCAGGTAACCCTCTAAAAGCAAGTAGAAGTAACCCCCATAAATGTTGTTGAACAGTATTGAACCAAAATCTGCTAATAGAATATTCAAAATATAAACCGAACAAGAAATTGACAGAAGACGCGAGCTGAGAATTAGTATGCCAACAAAGTTGCTTATTACACCAAAAATGCCGAAACATAAATTAATGCGCGAAAATGTGATTTTTAAGGCCTCGTATTCTGCTGAAGAATTTGACATTTTTATTAGTCAATGAACAAAAAGAAAGCACCCATTGTATTTAAACCGCGCTCTTCCAATGAAATGCGTTGAATTTTGTAAAAGTGAGAATATTCGTTAAAAATAGCATACTAGTCTATCCTTGTCTAGATCGAAGTAAGTAAGCAGAATTTATTATGAGATCAGAGATATACGCAGAATTTCCTGGCGAGGGACACCTCATTCGTGATAAAACTAAGTAACGAAAAGTTCTTAATATTCTAAAAAATCTTTACTCAATTTGCTCCAATATAATGCAGAAAATTTTTAGTAAAGTGTATTGGTGTGCCTGAAGTGTTGACTATTTTTCATTGAAAGTTTTGATTATTTAGAAGGTTTCAAATCCTCTTCATACTTAATGTTAATATAGTGAAAAGGTCTAAAGTCCATGAGAGCAACAAAAAACCCCAACCCAATCAATTGCGCCGTGCAGTTCCCAAACTCAGAAGTCGCACTGGTCTCATTGTGAAAGCGATCAGGCGTGGTTTTCTTATGAAAACGAAGAAGATGCTTCTCTATCCTTTAATACTTCCAGATTTGAGATGTTTAATAGTTCGTGAGTCATAGACTTTAAATTCTATTTCAAGAAACCATCCAAAATTTAAAAATTTCATAGGCAGCTTAGGGTTTCCAAGTAAATATCAATATTGATAAGCACGACGGAGGATGTTACATCATACCAGTTCCCTGCATGAGTCACACTTTAGGGCTAACCACTCTAGTTGTGGTTAAAATAGCTTCAGTAAAGTTGTAATTTGATGGGCTTGGGGATGCAAATTATGACATACTGGAGTTAAAGTGTTAACCTTCCCACTCTAATAATTAAAATTAGGTGGATGAACTAATTGCCATGTGCCAACGGCTCAAAATCTTTGATTTCCCCAAAAATTTTAACAAAAAAATTTTCTAACAAATTCAGTCATACACAAAATTTCAAGAGTTGGCATTTTAGGTACGAACAAAAGGTAAAGCATTCTAAATAAACTAAAATACAAAAATCACTGATAAATCTAGGCTGTAAACTGTCCAATTATTGGAAGATTATTCTACATGTGTACACAATATTTACCGTGTATGATGGTTGCCAGCAGAGTTATTAAATTTTAATATTCATGATACATTTCCTTAATCTATTTCTCGCGGTAGTACCCATCTTTCTGTTAATGCTAAATTGGTGTTTTAACAATAATGGAGATCTAGAAGAAGAAGAAGAAGAAAAATCTATATTCAGAAATTGTTTTAAGAATAAATAGAAATACTGATAACAAATTCTGAAAGCGTCAAGAAAGTAATACAAAAACTAAACAAAAAAAAGAAAACAACGAATATTTACAAATAAAAAGTGGTTAACTTGGGCTATGGCGATCTATCTTTAATTGTTTTACATCTATTGCTTAATCAGTTGTTTGCTATTTAGAATTTTAGAGTCAAGATTTTAAATTGTCAGATCTTACTATGAATTTGACTCTAATTAATTTTTAAGCGATAGACCCCAGAAAAATTTTTGAAAAATTATTTTGTGATATTTGAAATTTTGCATAAAAGTAACATTAAAATACATCTATGTCAACTCCTTGCGTTATTTTCCTAAAAATGTGAAAAATTCAGTAATTTGGTGCGAAAATGCGGATCGATGTACTTGAAAAAAAGAAAAGGCAATTCCTTAGGTTGAGCAATAAGAAAAATAAGAGAAATGAATTGAAAGAAGCATCACTTATGAAGCTGGTGCTCTTTAAATAACTGAAAAAAATAGAAAATATGCAAAATCGAAAGAATCGTTGGCGCCTACAGTGTGCTAATATTATTGTACAATTTCTGATGTTTTCATTTTTCATTGGATTCTGGTATGAAATCAAAAATTTACTTTAGTAGTAGCATACCATTACTTCAAATTTGGTGCAAGTAGTTGGTCTATTTTACTTCAGAAAGATTTTCAATGCTTTTACTTTACATCATGAGTTTTAGTGAATAAACATATGTAGTTAGAAATGAAGTACTTGTATTGTGCAATTATATGCATATAAAATTCGAACTAACTACTTCTTATGGAGAATTTCTGAGATAAAATAGAGGCCCTGCAGAGGTTTCATTGGTTGTCTAAACATCAGTTATATCTTTTTTGTTATTCAGAAAAACTTGAAATAATATCATTTTAGTGTTTCCTATAGGTTTGTTTCCATATTTAAACTACAAGACCTTAATTAATTCCAAAAACCAAGATTAATCAATGAAGAAGAAAATACTGTTTTTGAAATCCTAAAGTGTTTAGCACTTTATTTGTATATTGATTTTATGTACAAAGTATTTTAAAAATAAATGATGTTATTATTACATCATGTGAAATCCATAAAAAATTTTTGTTGATTTGAATTAATATCAATTGATTGCAATAAGTAACTGCCAGTTGATTGATGCAAAATTTCTATATCAACAGCAAACATGCTTACAATGACTGTCTTCAAGAGCATTCAGAAAGCTTTAGAACGTGATTGGATATACATAGCAGCAGGCTTCCTTGTAATGTCATTGTGTTTTAGATTCATTGTCTATCATCATATTCCATTTTGCAAGAAATACATCTACACATCATAAACTAACAGAAGGGAATTCATAGTGTTGAGTATTTTTAAGGATTTTTAATAACTTAAATAAAACATTCAAGTATATATATTTCAGCCTACAAAACCATCGACAGTTTCCGTTACAAATTATTCCTTCTAAATTTACTTCATTTTATTACAATATACTTCATTAAATTATAATTGGTAGCAATAGTTTATGAAGAGAAATATCTTTCCTATTTAAACAAAGTCGACATGATCTAAATAAATTGGGTTCAATGATTTTCAGAAGCTTTGCTTCAAAATTATTTAAAATTTTCACGACCACTTTTTGTAATGTTTCTTTCTTCTCTTTAGTTGCCGACCGTAATAACTGATATAATCCTTATCACAGGTGCAATGAATCTATCGGATATGTTAGTTGGGGATTTTAGGCCAATCTTTGCATGATCTTTACAAATCTTATAAATATGAATAGTTCATTTCTTTGTTGGTTGTAACTATATCCGTGATTGCATTTCTGAGAGCCATTTACACGATAAGTTTTCCCTTATGTAAAGGAAAACTTATCGTGTAAACGCAAATTAAGCCAAGATAATTGCTTGTAAGGTAAAACTTATGAACTCAGAAAACGTTTGGTAAGTTTTGGGGTTAAGAAAATAAGTCATAAGGAAAACTTATCCTGCAAACAGGTCTTTAATACATGTATATATATTTATAAAATTGTTTGTGAATATTGACTTTTTCTTTGCTCTGACTTCAATTTAATAATTTTTTGGATTCTGTTTTGTGCTAAGGACACCTTTAAATATCTTGGAAAAGTTTTTGAATTAAATTTGAGTAACAACCCAAGCAACAAGGATTCACGGGCCATTATTGGCGCTTAGCCACTGGGCCATTAATGGCTCAAATTTGAAGAGATCAATAGTTAATAAACTTCAGCTGCAATATAAATGGGCTTTAAATGTTTGCAAAAGAAATTCTAGTAACACAAAAATTATATTTTGGAAACGTGTCCTTCTCCTCAACAATTAATACAAATCAATATTGCTACATTATTTTTCAAAGCTGCTAACGAAATTCCGCCTTATGATAAGATAAATCTCCCTGAATTCAAGAAAACTTTCAATAGACGGTCTAAGAAATATGTTGTCACTAGGTTCAGACGTAAAGTCAAAGAAAATTCATTTTTAAACGTAGCCACAAGGCAATGGAATAATCTACCTAACGAAATTAAGCATATTACAAAACTGAAAGAATTCCGAAATAGTGTGAAAAGATTTATTCTTAAGCAAAAATTCATCTCAGGAAGATCTTGGACAGGGTACAAATTCTATAATAGCAATTACACAATTACTAGAATGTAGACTTATTCTTAGCCTGCTTAGCAATGTATAGGTTTGTAAATAGTATTATTTTGTGTTATTTTTTTTAATGACGCTATTTTGAGAAGCCATCAGTTTGTATTAATTGCTTTACCTTCTCTTAATAAATATTGTCTTATCTTATCTTATCTTATGAATGATAAATCGGTCAATGAGCCAATAATGTAGACTTTTTAAGCTTTTTCTCAAATTGTTAATGTGATGCAAAGTACAATGCTCAAAATGTTTATAGGATAAGCTTCCAATTAAATATAAACAAACATATATAAACTAACTGAAATCACTATGGTGATATTATTTATTTAAAACCATTTGCATTTGCTGAAATAACTTTAGTATTGGCACATTTTTGGATGTATTAATGGGCCATTAATGGCGGCCAATCACAAATAATGGCCGATAATGTAAGCAATAATGGGCCATCAAAAGCTCATGAATCCTTGTTGCTTCTGAAGTCGATATCTGAAGGTTTCTTGTATATTCTAGTAACAAACGATTTTGAATTCCTCATTATTTTAAAATTTAAGAAATGAAAAATACTATTTTCTACTTCTTCCATTGCGAAAATGATGTTATAATCTAACATTTTTTCTGCATTTTTTTCATTATCAACAAAAACAAATGTCATCCATATATCTTTCATAGAAATTGAACTGTAGATAAGATAAGAGATTCTATATTCAGATAAATGTTTACAATTCAATAACTGATAATTTATCTGAATAGCGTCATAAATTACAAAAAAGTAACCAATCTACAAGTCAACATACATTACAAAAAGTAACAATTCTTACAGGCTATGGATGAATTACTTTATATTGCTATTTTAATGACGAGTTATCGTATAGTCATTGTTGTAAAATTTAAATCCTAACCATGATGTACCTAAAATATATTTTTGCTTAAGGAAGATTTTTAAACGCTTTTTAAAAGGTTTCAATTTTTCAATGCTTTTAATTTCTTTAGGTAGCGAATTCCAGGTTCGAATTGCGACATTAATGAAAGATTTCTTCAAAACTTTTTTCTTATACTTAACACATGTAAAAATTTTAGATCTTGAATTCTGTTTATACGCAAATCCCGGGAATTTAATTGAATTATAAGGCGGTAGATTTTTTACTAGTTTGAAAAATGTTAGCAAGGTATTTAAAATGACGAGTTGTTTTGGAAAGAGAATTGACCTAGAAATGTAATGTTTAGTTTTCGATGAATTTTTTGCTGAGATATTCAGTGCCCATTTTAATTGAATGTCAAGTTTTCTATAAAGCACATCACTTAAATCAGTAAATAAGATGTTTGCATAATTAAGGTGGCTCATGATAAAAGAATGGAAGAATTGAATAATTGCACAAGGTGGTAACTGCTTAACTACTAGTGTCATACTTTTTATACCTATAGCTAGTTTTCTAACTGTTATGTTAATGTGAGTGTTGAACTTTAACTTTGAGTCAATGGTTACTCCTAAGTACTTGAAAGTATCTGCAATAGGTACATTAACAGTATTACCTACATTCATAGTGCTTTACCATTAACAATATATAAGTTCAAGATTTACTAAAATTATACATTTTTCCTTAGAACAAATCAAATTACAACACATTGATATGTGAAAAAGAAATATTCGTATAGTTAATTTTAACAAGTACGCAAATATACACATCCCGCTGTCATTAATTGCTCACTTTCACAAATTAAAAAAAATCATTTTAAAAATGTTTATGTTTTAGTAAAAATTAAGACAAAAAAATTAACCATGGATTAATTTCTATAAAAGTTTAAAGCGTTTATAACGCATGAACTAAATAAAATAATGGGATGGAGAATTACATCCTCTTAAATTTTCATCTTTAATTCACCCCAGTCACGAACACTTCTGATTTAGCGCACGGCGCGTCTGAATGGAACTTGGTTATTGGCAAGTGCAAAAATATACTTGATCACCAATGATTACCATAAAAGGAACGCATTTAGCCACAAATGTGTCCAAAACTCACGCATTCTAAATTTCCTAATAGTCTTGGAGAAATTCCTTCGAAAATATGGACAAAATAGTTTGTATCCTTAGAGGCACACTGAGCTGCTTAGGGTTAATATAGGGTCAAAATTATAGTGCCAATTGCGTTTCAACAACTTGCAAAAATTAACATATATTGAAATACACTGTTAGGATAATGTTGGCTGGTAGAATTATAATTTCTAATCAATGTTATCAGTAAGTCATTGGCTGCTATGTATATATTCAGATCCACGGTTGGCCAAATTTAGGAATATCAACTGAACTACCTCTCTACCTCAATAAGGTCAACAAAACCCAATACAGTCAACGTTTATAATTTAACGTCCATTTTAAAAGCTAATTGGTTTTTGTATATCATAATTTTATTAATTATTACCAAATCACCGAAAAGGGTGGTGTGGGACATTTGTCCCCATTGGAAGACAGCGCCTTAAATTTGCTGCCATTACGGTAATCTGAGCAATCAGCTTAAAAGCTGTGATAATTCAAAAATACTTAGCATGCTTGTTTGCAGAAATGTCCTTCAACATCCGTTGAGAACGTTATTTTCTCAGTTTGCAAAGCACTGCCAGAAAAATAAAACTTTTAATGCTGAAAACATTGAAGAGTTTATTTCAGTGCATTTTAAATTTAGTTGGCAGTAGTTTGTTCTTATAATTTCATAATATAAATTTAACCAAAAGTCAATATTTTCTAAGAACGATGAATATCACCAACATTTTTCTAGAAATTTCTAAATTATTATGGACCTTCACTAATTTGAATATTATCAAAAACATATAGTGACTTACCCGCAGTTCAAATGCAGTGAATACTATAGAATTATAACAAGTTGCTGAAAAATATAATTTGTACTTGGAGGCATATACAATTTATGTATATTAGTGTTCCATATTGTGCTAAAACAATTAGGGTTTTTCAATTTGAGTTTGTAGTTTATATTTTAAATATTGAACATGGCCAAAATTGACATAGCAAACCGAAATGTTGAAGTTTTTTGTCTAGATTTTCAGCATAGTCTTTTAATAAGTGATGGTATTTTTCTGTAACTTAACTTCTTTTCATTTATGTTATAGATGCTTTCAGTTCTCATTTCATTATTTATAGTAAATCATTTCTTTTTGGACTCTATATCCATTCTGTCTTTCAATCTTTTATAAAAGAACAATACATGTAGGTTGTGGTAACAATGCTATTTAGTTCAAATTCAATTACTTTTTAAATGTCATGTATGAGTAACTACACAGATGTTACTCATAGAGTTAGTAAAATATAGACAATAAATGTCAAAACTCTTGACATTTCATAAGCATCATATTCTTTCCTTTCGCTATTCTTCATTGTTTTCATATAAAATTCTCCAATTTAAATGTTAAATGACTAAAAACAAAAAAAATATATTTAAATTGCGGCAGCTGATGTTTTGGGTTAGATATATGTAACAACACTTCTATCATTTTTGAATCTAAATAGAATTGAAAACCGGCAGGTCGCGATTTCCTTCTAGCAGTGGGCATCAGCCGATAAACCACTTTCAGTTTTAGCATATTGAAATATCTTGCTATTTCTTGGTATTTGCAAATATGTATAAAACACGGTCTAAGATATTTTGTTAACATAATTATGGACCATTGACTTCTCAAGCACATAACTGAACCACTTGGCTAATATAATCAACCATCTTTTTATTGTTTTTAAACCGCTCTAAAAATAATAGACCTATAATTTGCAGGCTACTACCTAAAATACAAAGACCATATCTATAAATTTCGTACGGCAGTAAACTTTTAAATATACTACATATGGGTAGTGGGTATGGCATCCAGATGTAAGCACACCATGAATTCTAAATTTCAGAATACATCTTTTTGGTTTGCGGAATCATACGGTGGCATTGCTCTTTTATATTTCACTGTATTATTGTCATTTATTACTGCCTAAGCCGGGATTTTATCGTGGTCTAATAGGCCTCACCTAGTTTGTAACTTTTCAAATAAGTATATAGTTCACGGTGATCGAACAAAATCTGACAGCATTCAGTATGAATGAAAATCCGGAATCTTTTTTGAAAATTCCTTTTTGAAAGGCAATCTACAGGGTGTCCATTAAATACTTGCCAAAATTAAAAGCTAATAATTCATAGGAAAATGGTTTTATGAGTATGGTAACGTTCTTATCTTGCTTATTATGTGTGGGCATTTGGATTTTTGCTTATATTACATGCTTCATTTTTAGTTTGATTTACGGAGAAAACTTGGGAAATGGACATCTAATTTACCCTAATTTCAATTTCTATCTGATTTTGTTTATTCACTATTCAATCAAATATGCAT
>CABFPE010000573.1:151385-167908 GCA_900660155.1 Hofstenia miamia
GCCCGGTGGTTTCTGTTTAAGCAAACTTCCAGTTTCGTAGAATTTTTTGATTAAGTACTCTACTGATTTAAAAGGTGGTTTGTGGCGGTCATTTTTTATCCGCTTTTCAGTGCAGAAAGCTCGTATGGCAGTGGTAACTGACTTTCCACCAATAATATAACATTCCAAAAGCAAAATTTAATCGGAAAGTTCAAGATCCATTTTAAATTAAATGCAAACTGATTCTGAACAATTTTTAAATAATTAATTTGAAAATCGAAATGAAAGGTGAAGCATTTGAACAAAAAATCGAAGAGAAAACTTGGGAAATGGACATCTAATTTACCCTAATTTCAATTTCTATCTGATTTTGTTTATTCACTATTCAATCAAATATGCATACAATTGATTCATCAGAGAATAAAACTCGATTCAAAAAATTTTCATCATCAACATGAGAAAGAAATGCGTTTGAAAATTCCATTCTTTCTTCAATGGCATTGTCAGTAAGTTTTGAATCCAATGTTGTTTTGTAGGGAGTTAGGCATAAAGAGTTTCTTAAAATGTTATGCACAGTAGATTTGCACGGAATCAAGGCAGCAGCAGTCGATCGAACACTGACGTTTCCTTCAAATTCTTCGACGTGAGATTTCACCTCTTCAATAAAAAAATCATTCGACGAACGGCCCGGTGGTTTCTGTTTAAGCAAACTTCCAGTTTCGTAGAATTTTTTGATCAAGTACTCCACTGATTTAAAAGGTGGTTTGTGGCGGTCATTTTTTATCCGCTTTTCAGTGCAGAAAGCTCGTATGGCAGTGGTGATTGACTTTCCACCAATAATATAACATTCCAAAAGCAAAATTTTATCGGAAAGTTCAAGATCCATTTTAAATTAAATGCAAACTGATTCTGAACAATTTTTAAATAATTAATTTGAAAATCGAAATGAAAGGTGAAGCATTTGAACAAAAAATCGAATCCCCGCAAATTAGCGACAAGACCATAGCGTAATTACATCCATTGAATAATGTAGATACAATTTATCAGCCTTTTATTTTGGCAAATATTTAATGGACACCCTATAAATATTTTAAAGAAAGTACTAGGGCGAAGTGGTAAAAAACAAAATATTGCTATCTTTACAGGGGGTTTATAAAAGTTTCTAATTTGAGCAAAAATGAAACTTAGGCAGGAAAATGGGAGCACTCAGATAACTGTTTCCACAAAGTAACCCCAGTACCGTTTGATTAGACGCCAACCCTAACAGTAGAAGATTCACTCAGTGCAAAATTAAATGACAAATGATCGTATTTTTATTAATGAAGTTTTCACATTGTATAAGGTCTCCGCCCTCCCTTCTGTATCATACATAGAGCAATATGCCGGCTGTTTTAAAAGATAGAAAATTTCAATGTATTTGAAAAAGGAACATAACCAACACAATAATCATAATCAAGTTCAATACATAAATTTTATCAATTTGCAAATTTACTCAATTGCACACGAGATGAGATTATATGATAAATGATAATAATGATTCAATTAATTACATTGCAATAAATATATTGTAGAGAATTCTAGAATTTTTGTTAAAATGTAGTAGGAAACTTTTTGGTAATGACATTGACATACCGAAAAAAGCATTCATGAAATTTGAAGTTTCTTCATACATAAACTTAAAATAATTTCCATATGTAATTATCTATTTCCAACCGAAGATATCAATAGTCTAGAACACAGAGAACAAAACGTAAATGATAAGTGGTCCTCCATCTACAACGGGTAATGATGCGAGATTTTTCTTTGCATCTAATCATCGATAAGTGCTAAAAATATGAAGACAAATGCAGTAGTTTTCTGTCAAAAATTCGTAGCACACATGTTGTTAGGAAAACGGTTGCGAAATGTTTCCCTATGAGACTCAGTTTGAAAAAAATTAGTCTAGGGAAATATTTTTTGCGGATTATAAATTAGGAGTTTCCTATAGCCATATTTCTGTTAATCTGCAAAGATAGAAAAATTAGAAATTTATTCAGATACATATTAAAAACTTATAATTTACACATATATACACCACATTGCTAATATGATTTCAACAATGATTTTCATGATAGCGTTAGTATTAACAATCTCCCAAAATAATTCAGTGATTTTCTAAGACAAATCAAATAGTAAATACTAAAACGAGCACAGACGATTCTTGGTTATTGAGTTAAAACACCTTTTACAAAGACTATATAGCCGAAATATGCACCCTTTAAAGAATTTATATAAGAGCTTAAAATCGAAAAACTATATTCACCAATTCATGTATAACGTGTTCCAGACAATGGAAAGAATTCTGATGTCAAGCGGATGCGAATCAAAGTTGGTTCAAAACGTCCACAATGGAGAAGAGAAATATCCAAAGTTCGAACCGCGTAATTTCCAAAACGTTAACTGGGCTTTTTACATAACTTGTTTGATAATTAATTCAGATGTATTAGATATCAATGTATGAGATGTTAAAAAACTCCATGATAAGGAAACAGGCCAAAAGTTTCTGTTTACATGCAATGAATATACATTTTAAAAACATTTATTATGTTGGTCTGCGTGGAATATCTATACATAACCAATACAAAATATTACAAATACTTTAATTAAGATGTCTTTTAGAAAATGATATAATTACTCAATTTTTTGTATCTTACAAGTACATAAATCAAAATCGAAATCTATAATTGTTAAATCTAACTAAAAATACAAAAACACTAGGACCGAACAAAACTAAAATATAGACATAAAGTTATAGTCAATATTTGGAATAGTTTTGCAACTTCTTCTGAAATGTCCAACTGCTGGTTTTCTGGAAAATATCAGCTTGCTGAATACAGAATCAACCAACTTATGTGATGGTTTGCTTACTATAGGAAATGTTTTACCTAATAAAGTAATATATTTTCCGGCATTAAAAGCAGAGTCAAAAATTACATCTTGAGACACGAACCGTTCTGTTTTGAAGGGCAAATGCCGATAACGAGTAGAAGCCACAATGGTGCTAATTTTATTTTCAGAAACATCAATCAACGGCTCAACTGTCATGTAGCAGTATTTGAAACCCGTAATGGCAACCAATCGTTTTTTCAATTCAACAGGATATTCCAACTTAAGGAGACACTGAATCAATTTCGTGAGAGCGAAATCAATGCAGAAGGAAAATTCAATATCTTCGTAAACATTCAAAATCACATCAACAATAGCATCGGCAGAAATGCAATTGAAAGCCAGCATTCCAATGAGAGCAGACAAAGATTTGGTATGATCAGTGCAATGTTTTACAATGTGCAACAATACAGTGTGTAAATTATTAATAACTTCAGTTAAGACCAGGGATTTATGGATAGCTAAAAACAACACCTGAGCTAGCAGAATCGAAAAATTCCAATCAGTCCAGTCTACATTTTCATTGTGATAAAGAGAAATGCACGTTTCAATAATTCTGTTTGAGAATATAGCCATTTCTATGTCATCATTTAAAAACATGAAGCATAGAAATCTGACATAGCGTTTGATAATAAGAAAAGAAACATAAGGATTCGATATATTAGAAAGTAAATGGTATAATACGAATGGCGCAATTGCTCCAATCGACTTAGATTTCAACAAGGAAGTAGTTACTTGAGTTAATGTTTCTGTTGACGTACTGCTGAGAGCTTGAAAAAATTCTAAAATCCAATCAGTACTTCTACATATTTTAATTGGTTCATGTACTACACTTGACTTCAATTCTATCAGATCAGGCCTGACAAATATTTCCCAAATGTTCACATTCATATGATTGACATTTGTGAATTGAATAGCAATACATAAAAACTCAATTGGGAAATATTTATAGCTCACAAATCATGCTGAGATTCCGGTTCTGGTGATGGAATAATGACCGCGGGAATATGCATTAAATTTAAGGTATCAGCAACATCTTTTGGTAATAAACGACAACGATGACTTCGCTTGGATAAGTCATTAGCACGGTGAATTACTTGACACAATTTAAATACGACATCATCTGCTAGTAATTCAATGGAGTCATCTTCTAGGGAACAGTCTAAGCCAAGTAGCCATTTCTGAATGATAGAGAAGAATTCATTATCTGACATCTATTACCAAATTTTACTAAAAACAGTCATAACTGCAAACATTGCATACATATATATTGTAAATGCCCGGACATTATATTTCACATAACTTTTAGGACATTCTTAATCATAAATGCTTTCAAAATTCAACAAAAATTTATGTATCAAATTGCAATAAGAAATTATGCTAATTCGGTCAAAATGCCTTTCTTGTCTTATATTAATTGATATCTTTAACATCCCAGAATACAACTTTAAATATAGGAAATTGGTATATACACAATGCGTTCAATTCAACAATTAATGCATTAAAAAACTATGCAAAACTAAATATCAATTGCATTTGCAAAGACTGGCCAATAATATTTTGATGTTGTTACTTAACAACTAATTTCGTTTGGCTGTGAAGGCACTGATTGGACGCAGGTTTAATAATAGAATCGTGATTGAGCTGTTTGATGTTTTAGATGGCTTATAAGCATATAAAGGCAAATGCTAAAAATCTTTCTATAAGTGTATAACTTTATAACATTAACTATTTGCAATTTACCAGTTATTTATATTCTCTATCCGTACCCGCACTTCTCACAGGTACATGGACAACTATGATTTTAGTTGGACATGCGCGGGTAATATCCATACTTATTCAACCCTAATCGATCGAAATCTATTTTATAACTGCAGTTAATAAAGGTTTAGGCGAAAAAATGAAATATAAAAATGGGACTGAAATCGGTGAACCTCTTGAACTGAAATTAAAATTATCCGGGTTTTAATTCAGTTGAACGCTATATACCTGATACTATAAATTGATATATATATATACACATATGTATATATATATATATATATATATATATATATATATATATATATATAGTTGATTGATGCAATTTTGCACTTGCTTAAATCATGAAATTAATTTTAGTGTAATCTTTATGTCTGGTTTGATTTCAATTTACACAGAAAAGTTTTGCTTTGAAATTCGTAGTTTGAAGTAATTCTGGCTGTCCCTACTTATAAAAATCTTGTATAAAATCAAAATTATAAGAACTAGAAAAAAAAATATATATAATAAAAGTACAAATATAAAAACTAACTAATATAACTAACAAATGAAAATGTAAGAACTAACAATATAAAAAATAATATGAAAATCACAAAAACAATAAAATGGTAAATACAAAGATAATAATTCAAATATAAATGCTAATTAAAGCTAACACTAAAATACAAATATAAAAATGGAAATTACCACTAATATCATGATTATAAGTTCTATATTAAAAAAGAAATACATTGTCTTAAAAGCAGAAGGATTTTGTTCCTCCATATTTGGGAATTTTCATTTCTTTGAGCTGTTCAACAGTTAAAGTGTTTTGCTTTGCGAAACATTAATGTAATGCGCTTCCTGAACTCGTCTGCCGTGGCAAAGAAATCGACAAACAGCATCTCGCTGCAAATCGGTCTCACAACAGGAGAGGTAAATTTGTGGCGATTGCGCAACGCCATAAGATAGGTAGGAACTTAACATTTTCAAATTTTTTGGGAATCATTTTCTGGAAAAAATAGTTAAGAAAATTATAGTTTACTTTCCACCTGAAGAAACCAATAAATTATGCTCACTTTCTGACTGAGCAATGCGATAATTCATTGTTAATTTTAGAAGCAGACATAGTTACATTTTGACATTCATAGCAAGATGCTGATGGCATTACCGCAAATACTGGGCGAATCTGATGCAGATAGTTCCCGAACAATAAAAAATATTAAACGGTAAGACCAAATGGGCATTGCCACTTCTTCGTTCTTTATGCTGATTTACACTAATGGTTACCCAACTTGGTGAATGTCCTTGTTCTTTTTCAAATGCCTTGATTTTACAGATTGCATCATTCATTTCAAAAAGTTGAATATTTGCCGGCATTCCTTTTCGATGACCACTGACAATATAGGCTAAGATTAATAAGACATAGTTGAACTCTGCCAGTTCTTTATTGGAAAGTTCAGTAGTCTCTCACATGTATCAAGAACGGATGGGGACTTTAAAAAGGCATTTCTTTAATCCTATTATCCTTTTCAATATTGGACTGCAGAGCACGGCCTTTTCATAATAATTTTGTAGCGCCATCATGTCTTCAATAAAAATTTGCTTTGCTTGATAGCGCATACTACCTCTTCAAAACAAGAAATTACTAAAATACTGCTGCACAGCATTTATATACGTGCGTGGAGATGACGGACCTAACATATTTTCACCTTCCCCACTACTGCTGATGTGACTACGAATCTGATACCGAATTTGAGTTGAATCTCTCGTTTTCTTTCATCATATTTATAATTGTCTTTGAGAAAGAGATAAAACTGGTCTTTTAAAACAATTTTGCATGACAAACAGTCTAAATATTCATCAACTGTTGCAGAAAAATCGCAGTTATCTAGCTCGTGATGCTTCACATACTTACAACCTTCCATTTGTCGAAAACATCTGAATCAATTGATTTTTTAGGCGAACATGTTCTCGATTGAAAAAATTTTGTCATGTCATCGATATGGTTATCTAACCGTATATAAGCTTTTTTGCTGTTCGGACAAATATTCAACTTCTTCATTGGAATTGCATTGGCCATGCAAGTATTGTGATGTTTAAAAAGCCTTAGATTTTTTTAAATTACGACAGCCTCCTTCTTTTAGTGCATAACTTCCAAGTACGGCATCAAGTTCTAGTATTTAAGTGTCGACCCACAAATTGGACAATCAATTGAGACACTATACTGTTTTTTGTTGAACAGTTGATCGTTTTGCTCCAGACTTACAAAAAACGCAATCTTCAATTGATAAACATAATTTACATATTATGTTTACATGGAATTTCCATTAGAATCTTCTTACTGAGCAGCTTGCATGATTCACACGTCTTCCTCATTAATATTTCATTTAAATCGTCATTAACAGTTGTATTAATCGTCTTAACTGTAGTTGTATTTACATCATTTACACCATTTACAGGACTATTTACAATATCTACAAACATCTCCAACTCTGAGATTGTTTCGTCTTCTATAGATAAATTTTTTTGCTCAAAAAAAATGTCGAATGTAATGGAGCTCTTCCTAAGTTTACGTTTCTTCAGGGATGATGAATAATCAGGATCTGTTTCAATAGTCGAAGATTTTCCTTTTGGCATGTTGAACATGGAGACAACTGAGGTGCACACTCGCTGCACTCCTTCTTCCTTGGATTTCTATTAAAATAGGCTTCTGACAAAGGTAATGGTAGCACCTAGCACAAGTATTGTCTGTCATTTTAACACAATAAATACAGCGGTTTGATGATATTTTCTTGGCCTCAGTAATAGAAGTTTTGACATCAACAGAACTTAGAACATAAATTAAAGTAATGAGGAGGAACAGAAGTCAGACAAAAATGATTGATAATGAAATTCAAACGATAAAACCAATTCAGATTACTATTTGGGAAAATTTCATAAACAATTGTGAAGAACTATGGCAACCAACAATAGGATCATAGTGCAGTGCGATATTAAAAGCTTCACAGTAACCTTTGGCAATGACTAACAGTGAATAGTGACTCCTGTAACAATAGAGAAATAAAAGACATTTGAAATCCTCATACTTCTTACTGTTTTCCTCACTAGTCAGGTTTAACTAGTAAATATCCATTAAATAAACAATTACATCCATACACTACATTTATTTTAAAACAATATCATTTCAAATTCTAATAATTTTTTGAAAGGATATATATATATATATATATATATATATATATATATCATGCAAGCTTCTTGGAGTTGTTTTACAAAATAATCTAAAATGGACAGAAAATACCAATTACATTGTTAAAAAAGCAGAGAAGTCTTCACTGTATTACAATTTTAAAAATATCAGGTTCATCAACTTCAGAATTAGTTTTGATATATAATAACAATGATTCGACCAATATTGGAATTTTGCTTTCCTATTTGGAAATTGTCATATTTGAACGTATTCAAAGGCGTGAATTTAAAATCATAAGACCGCCATTATATTACATGGAAGCGTGCATTAATCTACAATGCTTAACTCTTAACAAACGTACAGAAATGCATTGTAAATCAATATGGAAAAACCTTCAAATTGACGAAAATCCACTTCATTATTTTATTCCGAAATTAAAACAAAGACACTATAATTTTTGAAATATTTGCAATTACTCAATGCGTGTTAGAACAAACAGATTGTTAAACGACATTGCAGTTCAATCATCAAAAGAAATTCTATGAAATCATTAACTTTCATTTATGTTTATTTTTACACTTTGTATATTCGACCTAAGGGTAGCAAACAGTGAAATATATATTCTCCATCTCTCATATTAGTTACATGAAATAAAAATAGTTCAACTGGTGAACTCTATTCAACTAACCAAAAAATGGTTTAAAATGATCTTCCCCAGCAAATCATTTCAAAATTTAGATTTTACTTGACAGTCTAAAGGCGAACTTGTAGAATAGCGACACGCGGACTAAATAAACACTAATTTAGGGTCAAAAACGATAGGAAATACAATAAAATACTCAAAAAGTTTAAATTATAATCGATATAGACCGATACCTTGTCATAATTCAGCATATATTTTAGGAATATAGCAAATAAAACCACGAAGTCATTTAATAATAATTATCTTTACCTAAGAAATAAAATATAATCGTATAATTAAGCAAATATAAACTTTTGGTTTAAATTAAGTCTTGATTTCTAGTAAATTTCTTCATTATTTTTTATTTTTTGACCCTAAACTAGTGTTTATTTAGTCCGCGTATTACACGTGTCGCTATTCTACAAGTTCGCCCAGCCTAAATATGAAATTCACTAAGACACCTCATTTGCTGCAGTCCTAAAATCATTACTGAACATTTAAACTTTCATATTGTTACAAAAACAAAACATTCGTGCTCCTAGTGAAAAATAAATTGCTCAGATTTCATTATGCTATTACAATTAGAAAGATTCAGTGTAAGTGTATTGAATGCTGATTTGATTATACATTTAAAGAAATAAGCACAGGTAAAATTATGCAAAATATAATTTTGGCCCCTTCCAATAAAGGTCCTGGCCACATCGCTGCCTACTAGTGTTCGTTCTTATGCGTGCTTTTATGGGGTTGTGACTGCAGCTCGATATTCACTATCAGCTCGATATATATAATATAAGACAAATTTAGGCAATTTAAATTTGATGTTTAAAAATTTATTAATTAAACATGAATACGGTAATTACTTGAATATTAAAAATAGCTTACGATAGTTAAAATCTTATGTTTTTCAAATTTTGCTTGCATTTGAATATCGAGCTGTAGTCACAACCCCGCTTTTGTATGGCATTATTCTGAAAACTGTTTTAAACAATATTAACGTAATCGTAATGATTGGAAGTCTTTGTATGGAAAGGCAGTTAATAGAAAAAAATATTTTAGGTAATATTTTGTAGAAAGTTTTTTTTCATTAGAATGACGGCATACATTTAATAATAATAAAGGCATTATAGGGCAATTTGATTATGTGTGCAACACATGGGCGTTAAATTTCAACTACTCAGTCTGAGTTTGATTTTTCTACACCTTGAGCTTGCATTCTGAGTTTGAACAAGTTAATAGAATTGAGAATGAAACTGAAATATTTAATTTTTTATGCAATTTTTAAATTGGTTAAAGTATTTAGGATTTTTCTTCTGAGTATACAGATGAAGTTTTGTAAACTCATTCAAGTTGAAGGTTTATGCTCTCCAAGTACTCAAGTAATTGAAACCATAAAAAAAATTAACATAAGCTTCTGGTACTTTAGCAATTGAAACGTAATGCTTTGAATTGACTTTAAATATTTGTTTAATTTTAAACTCAAAAAGTAAGTGCTTCAATTCAGTTTAGTTAACTAAAACTAAATTTGTAAACCTTGATATGAGCAATAATTTTCTCATATTATATAGATTCAAATATATAAATTGAGTGAATTCGGATCAATTTTACTTTAGGGGACTTCTTCAAAAGAAATTTGATGACTCATCCAATAAACTTTTCTAGACCAGTTTTTTACGAGGAACAGTCTGACATCCTCAAAATTTTGAAAAAATTAATATTTGAATCAGTATAGTCCTTTTTTTAGTTTACTGATATACGTGTAATTCAGCTCTCAGAAAAAAGTTTTCTGTGACTGAAAAAGGGTGTATGTTATACTTTGGTAAGTATATTTAATAATTTTAATAAAAATATATAAATTTCTAATTGCAAACATACAGTAAATATAATAAACTACGACGAAAAATTTTAATATGTCAAGGCTATAATCCGTATTAAGTTTTATATTACGTCATAGATTTCTACCAATCAAAAGTATTGTTACAGCATTAGTAGTATTTGAGAAACTTTTTAATGTGATATTCGTTTTAATAAAGTTTAAATGTTGTTTTAATAGGATTAATTTATGATTTAGAATATTATAATTATAATTAATGTTTTAAGGTATGCTTTGTAGAAATTATTTAATTTGTTTTTGAATGAATAGTTCAATGTAATTTAGTTATTTATTCAATGCCATTTTGATTTAGAAAGTTATCATAGAGTTTTTCAAATGGCGGCATTGCAACCTATTTTGTTTACTGTTGTTGTCCTCGATTTTTATATATTCATCATAGTGTGTGTCTTTGACGAACCTTGTTATGGTTCTTCATTGATATATGCTTAGGCTTAAATACATTTCAACATTAAAAGGTGTTTTAGGTAACTACTTTATTAAATTTACATATTCATTATCCAAAGCAATGAGGTTGGGAGAATCTACTCCACTGAAAAGAAATTAAGTTATTTACAAATCTAAGCAGGATACACAACTGCAATGCATTCTAAATATGAAAAAAATGTAGAAAATTTCTTAAATTCACGTTGCAAAAAAATTGCTGCAAGTGACTATTAAATTTAGCTTTTGAGGTGCCTCGCATTTGTTGAATACTTGCCTTCAATAAAGTAGTTACCTAATACAGCTTTTTGGATGAGTCATCAAATTTTTTTTGAAAAAGTCCCCTAAAGTAAAATTGATCCGTGAATTCAATCAAAACATGACTTTTATAATCTTTATTGCTTGCTTAAGCACATTTCAAACTTTCAAAGTATATCAAACTGGATATTTACCATCAAGAAATTTAAGTTCAAGTTTCAATTTTCATATCAATTTAAAATTTATGCCATATACATATACATATACACAAAATATTTCTCTGGATGTTTTCATGAAATTATATATAATATGTTTTATCATTCAGCCTGCTGAGATTACAATTTAATAAATAATTATTATTAAGCAAAAGATAAAATTCATTGTCAATTTTCTATAATGTTCAAAATTCTGTTTTTGATGTAAATATAATTTAAATGGTTAATAGTTTTTATGAATACTATAGTCATTTATTTTGAAATATTTGTTATAAAACAGCATTTATTTTTACAAATTTTATCAATCTAAGCAGCTTTGTTTAGAAACTCCTTTTCACAATAGTCTACTAATTAAATTAAACTATTTTTATTTATTTCATAGATTCTAAATGATATGACAAGACATTGTATGTGAAGTAGGTGACAGATTGCTAAGAATTTTAAGAAAATTTCAAACTAATATTTTTTAGGTCAATATAGTGAAAAACAATGTTTATAAAATCTCTTAACCATGGTATAAACTCTAATATGACTTGACAATTTAATATATATTCAGTTAATATCATCCCAATGGCACAACAAATCCAAAATCAATGTGTAAAATTTTTAGTTTCACTCAGTTGTTAATTAAAAGATATTTAAACACATGTGATTAAAACAGGATATTCAATAACATATCAGAAATCAATTCATATGAATTTGTTTTAAAGCATAAATTTAAAAACATGTTTCATGAAATGAGAAATATAATATACATAGCCAACAAAAACAAAAGTATCAACATACCTTGTTATTTGCATGTAGATGCATTTGAAGCACTAATCCAAAATGCATTGCCTTTAATCTCTGACCTGTCAAGATGATTAGTAACCAATTTGTGCCATTCCTTTATGCTATGGAAAATATGAAAATATGACTCAATGTCAAATATCATTTTAATTCCCCATGCCAAAGCATTACTCTTTACACTGTGTGATGAGATTAGCCTGTTATTAAGAAACCATCCTCTGATTCCATCTACTAAAATTAATAGTTCTTTTATACAATTATTGTTAAAAAGCACAAAGTTCACACACACACACACCTATATGTGATATTCAAGTCTATGATTAGAAAACTGGGCACATAAATCTACAGGATAAATTATTTTTATGAATAAAGCATCTGTAAAGCAAGTACAAATAATAATTTTCCTCCAAGAAAGTGGAAATCAATGTGAATAAATTTTTGAAAATTATGAATTAATAATTTATTGGTCAATATAGTGAAAAACAGTGCTTATAAAATCATTCAACCATGATATAAACTCTGCTATAAATTAAAAATTTAAGCAATATTAGAATTAGTAAAAGTGATGAAAGTAAAAACATTAAATTCAAGGATCAAAGGTGTACCAATGTTCCAAACAGGACTAACAATTTAGATAAAAAATTTTGGCTATCATTTCAATTAGATTTTTTACTATGGCTCCATGATAATACATGAATTCCACCTGTCAAATTAACATTAATTGACTTAGAAAAGTATTATTTAATGCCATTTTATTCAATATAACAAAAACCAAAACACTTAAAGATATCATAACATTAATTACTTATTAAAAATAAGAAATGTAATAAGTGTTTAAGAAATAAATTTATACTAAGCATTGCTACACAAATCTCAAGTGCCAAATAAAAACAAAATTTATATGCATATTTGTTAAAATCTACAATAAACATGCCTGTATAATAAAAACAGTGTGAATTCAAAACATCCATTTCATAGCTATGTGCAGTGGCAGCTTGTGCATGCAAAATTTAGGCAAGCAAATATTTTTTTGTGTAACCAAAATAGTGTAAATTATAAAAATTTATATAAAAAGGAAAACCCCAAGACAATTTTTCCCAGAAATTTATCTATGATATTATTATAGAAATAAGTTCAATAAAATTGCTAATGATTTCTGTAGTTTTTTCTCCTCTAATCAGTTATTCTTGTATTTGTTTAAAATTTCTTTAACAACAAAATAATCATTCTGCAATATTGTGATCAAAACGCAATAGTTTGTATTAATTCAAATATTTACATGTTTTTGGTAAGGCAGTCAATAAATCATGCATTTCAATATTGAATAAGAATTTTGTTGAATATTACAATTGAAGGCATGTTGATAATAGAAATCTTGAGATAAATTCCAAATTTTTTCAAGATTGAAAACTTCAATTAGAAAATGGCAGCTGATGAAAATTACATTTAAGTTGCTCAAAATTTTTTAAAATTTATTTCCAAATCTATCACCTTAAAATATCCACATTATATTTTAGTTTTTGAATGAATTGGTAACACATTCATAGAAAAAATTCGTCTTTTATTACAATTGTTAAAATATTCTAAATTTTGTAAGGAAAAACAAATGCCTACCACTTTATATTTAAGAATATTGTACAAGGAATCTGTGAGGCAAGAATTGGTAAAAAAACTATGTACCAGATAGGAGCCTTGCTTAAATATATTTCTGTTTCTGGTACTGCTTGAATGTAAAAATGTTTCTGATTGATTTAAATAATAAATATCCTGTTTACCTTTGGGTCAATGAATTGTATTATAGTATTAGTAAAGTAGTATTGGTAAAATCACACTACTAACTACTGATATAATTAGTGATGTGACATGTTTCATAACTTTTCTTGGTACTGATTACATAGTCTAACCATAGCCTTACAATGGAATGAATTCAATGTGAAGCAATGAGCAGAGTGCTTGCTTTGCTAGCTAAATCTTCACATGATGAATAGAACAAAATGGATGTAATTTTATCATTTGAGCAAGCATAGGTACAGCATTAAGGTAGTTGCTTGCTGTTGCATAATCATTCAATGATTTCAAAGCAAATTGTAATAAATTATTTCCTAATTCAATCCATGTTATTACTTGATTCTTGAATAATTTACAATTTGTACATTTAGATCAAGGACATACTAATACATATAGTAGGTCCTTGATTTGTACAGCTGTAAATTCATGCAAATATAAATATTAAAAAATTATTGGGCAAGCACTGCTTGCCTTGCTTACATGCAGGAGCCGCCTATGGCTTCATTATCAAAGGAAATTAATTATTTCCATGTAGAATTTTCAAAAGATCTTTCATATATAATGCTAGCAATTATATATTAACTGAAATTTGATCACACAGTTCCTATGGAAAACTGTCTATCAAGTTTTACATTGCAACATGTTGTAATGTACAGGAATTATAGCAACATACATACATACATATGAAAGAAATATGTTTTCTAATATGAAGCAATGTCATCCATTATGTAACCATAAATTAAGAACAAATAGCCAAAGCAAGACTAGAAAAAAGTACTATTTCCTCCTTGTATGCAAAACATTTGCCTATCTTTAAAAATACAATATCATTTGATTATTTATTAGTTGAATATTTGTTCTTGAATTCATTTTTGCATTAGTTAATTCACCATTATATTTCTTTCTTGAGTTTTGTTGTTTAGCAATTATAATCTCTATGCAAACTAGAACATGGCATTTTTGACCAAACCAAATTCATACAGTATTTACTCAATGTAGTAGAAGTTTTTATTTGATATGATATTAGAAATAATTATACAAAATTAGTATACTAATCATTTAATGAAGATATAACAAGATTTAAATTATTAAATAAATTCAACAATTGATTGTGATGATAGCAGTTTTGGAATATTTGTTCTAATCAAATTAACTGTTCAAGGCTTTATGCATTTATAATAGAGTATATTTTGTTTTTTTTCATGATGAATGATTGGCAAAATAGAAAATCCTGCTATGTGTTAAAAATATTATTACTATTATGAAATGTAACTGTACACTTTACCTCTAAACCTTGTAACATGGAAATTAATCTATATATTTCTTTTCCATGATGGTTTGATTATATCTCCAATTTCCATTATAATTCAATTAACCATGCTAGGCTAATATTCACACCATGTGTTATGTGTGTACATATGATGGAATTATAATAATGATCAAATAATATAACAGATATGGCTTAAAAGTGCTGTACTGTCTAAATGACACTAGCATTAATTGAAGACTTAAGCAATTTTTGATTTTTGCCCTTCCACATGGAGAAGGTATTTGAATAACTAGTCATTACTAGAAAATATATCTATGCACCTATTTTCTATAAGATTTTTATGCAATGAACAAGACATTAAATAACTTCATCAGTTGTATAAGTCTCATTGAAAAAGAGAATTATATATTGGAATTAGTTACTCAAAATAACATAATTCCTGATTCACAGATATTGACAAGAGGTTTGCAATGTCATCTAGAGATAATGTAATTATTGACTCATTTTTAATGTTTGAAACATTTAAAAGCACGTACTTTTACAATGATTCATGTACTAGTGACTAAGCTATTCACAAGGAATAACTTTGTTTACATGTTTTACAGTGATTCATGTACTTGCTATACTGACGCACTTATTTATGTGGCAATTTTCATTGTTTATTATGACTGTTTTAGTTAATATATTTATGACATTGCTAGGTAACTTAATCAGGAGCTTACATTGCATTTGTGATAATACATTGCTGACTTAATTCACATTATGTTTTTGTAAATGATAAATTTTCTTTTCAAAAAAAATTCCAGGCATTGTTATGATTAATTGCCATCATTTAATTTGTTTTTTAGGAATTCTAAATATTACATGCAAGGGGTTACATTTTCATTTTTCAAATATGCAGATATTTCATTGTCAAAATTCCATACATTTAATTTGTTTTTTTCTAATATCCAATATTCAAGACAGAAAAATATTTGCCATACTTAATCATTAAATGCATATGAAATATAGACTTACATGATAAGGGCAATTTTTTTTCTGAATAAATTATACACACAAAGCTATTAGTAGGATTTATTCATATGCATGCTTTTGTTAATACATGACTATGATAATAGTTTTACACAATGGTCTTTCTTTGCATTTCTTTTTGGTTTATACAGATTTTCAGGGTTGTACAGTTTTTGAGTTTTATTTAGCTTATGACTCATGTGTGGCTGTATACATTACATGGGTTTCCCACATTCAACTGCTTTTTCAACTTTGCAAATCTTTTTCAGCTTATTTTTGGTTTATGACTCTTGCATGGCTGTATACATTACATGGCTTATCTGCTTTTTACTGCTTTTATGGCTTTAATGTACATATTCCTT
>CABFPE010000573.1:171622-196234 GCA_900660155.1 Hofstenia miamia
CTGATGTGGTCACTTGATTTCTTTGCCTAGTGATTGTGACAGAGTGCTGAGCTGTTGCTGTTTCTATATCATACTTGGTTTCATTCTTTCTTTTTGGTGTGAGCCTGCTGGTATAGTTGTTTCCCCTGGCTGTGAATCAACTTCACTACCAATCAATGCATAGCTTTGCCTCTTATGTTATTTTTACTGTGGTTCTGCACTTCTGGAGCTGTCACTGAGCACCTGATATTATTCTTACTTATTTTGTTGTTACTTTGTTGTAGTCTCATTCTTCTAGAATTTGGATTTAATACTGTACCCTACACTGTGCTGTTACTGTTATTAGCTTTTGGTTTCTCAAACCCTGGTTGGAATCCCTCTCAGATTGTTGGAGTTGTTTCCTGAATTTTCTTGCTACTTTTCTTGTTGTTTCTTTTGCTAAATGGAATTTAGTGTTTTTTCTTGTAATGGGACTCCCACTCAGGGTCTCCCCAGTGTGAAAGTTAGCAGCCCAAACATTGCTCCTCACACCACTGGAATTAATCCTATTGCTTCTCCTTTGTTATTCAATCTCTATTTCATTAACCTGTGGATGCCACTAACTCTGAACCCTCAGAATTCTGAAATTGATCAACTTTGTGCTGCCTTGGCTGAAGAAAATAGTTGATGCCTTGCTTGTGAGCAACACTTAGACTCACTTCATGCTGAAATGCAAGAGTGTTCCCAAGATGCCCAACTGGAGAATGTTGTTTCATCAATTTCATTAATGCTGCTGTTCATGCTAGATCCACTAATACATTCCACGCCTGTCTATGTGCAAGATATGGACAATCACAGCCTACTGCAAGACGCAGTAGCTGCAATCATTACACCTCAGTTAATAAATGTTCACATTGATGATGTAAGCTTTCAAATACCAGAGTCAGCAGCACCTTGTTTCTATGCTTATTCTAGAAAGATATCTCATTTACCCACACATGATATCTTGCAGTTACTTACAGTAAAGAATGGGTCCTCAAGTTCAGGCCTATGGAGTGCCTAATCTCAGATTGTGGCCTTCAATTTGAGAACCACCTTATGGGAACCCTAATGAAGGAACATGAGAACTTTCATGAATTTACCGCCCCTACCATCCACAGTCTAACAGAGTGTTCAAGTGACTTAATCATACTGTTATCAAGTTAATCTGAGTTGCCTTTGCCAGTGCAGCTGGCAGGAATTGGAAATGTGTCATTGAGGCAGTGGAATACTTCTAAAACACCACTGTGCACACAACTACCAAGGTTAGTCTTTTTAAGGCCATGTTTGGCTGAGAGGCAGGTATGCCCCTTTTGATTATGTTTCCAGATTACAAAGAACTTACATTAGAGAATTTTGTGAACCATATGTTACATGAATTTCAAGAAGTGCATTTAACTATCTGTTGGAATACTAATCAATCTGTTATTTGTCAAAGGCGGAATTTCAATCACAAGTTGTATGGTGAACATCAATAGGTTGGAGACAATGTTTTTGCATACTTTCCTTGCCAGATGACTGATGCACATCAGGTGCAAAAGCTTGCCACTAATTGGCAGGGTCCATTCACTATCACAAAGGTGTTAGACCACCATTGATATCTTAAATAATGGGAGAGTTGCCCACTTTCAACAGCTCAAATGAACCATTAAGGATATTAGTAATGTTGTCATCAACCCTAATAGTGAATTTTCACTTGTTGATGATGGAGTGAATGAACTTGAGATTTATCCTAACCTCACTGAATGTGAGGAAGATGACTTCTCTGAGATCAAGTATGATACTAATCCTGGTAATAGTAGCAACATTACTAATACTCATATTTTGCCTAAATGCAAAGTTAGAGACCAATAGTACTTAGATCATCTAAATATGCAGAATTAGGAACTTAATTAATCTTTCTGTTTAGGAAACTAAGCCTTAACAGATGAAAAGAACCAAAAATCAACTGCCCACAAGGAGACAAGTGAGGTGACAACACAACCCCTGTGAGGAGCAAAGCCAAGATGACACCCCTCACTGAGCAGATGAGAGTGTATCCAGAAAGAGAGGAAGGACGCAGGAGGACTTGAGTAGCAGACTGTGTGACTACTTGGGGCACCAAATAGCCCTTCAGGAATCCAAGGAGTCAAGTAAGTACAGAGTGCCTTTTGCTAACTTAAGCATTACCTTAAGTGCTAAGACACAAGCACCTTGCAGTGACTTGATAACCCCCTCTAGTCCCAGCCCTTTGTCACATGCTGCTACAGGTGTCAGGTCCCAACAAAACAAAGAACAGCAGCACAAAGTTTCTAAGGTAGGAGACAAAACATTACATTTGTATTTTATAGTGATCCCCAAAGCCATTAGTTTTGTGTGCAACAACCTGTTGGAAGAATCAATGCAGAGCATAGGCCCAAGGTTAACACAATTATATGCTATGACTCTAAGATGCACAGAGGACTAAGGAGGCCTTATTTGTGGAGCACTGTCCACACTATGTTTGAGAAACATTTCAACCTAATGCACCTGTGCCAGTTCCTCAACAACAAATGAGCCATTCAAAAATTTGAGTGTGTTAACATTGACTTTGAGAATTTACTGGTCATTTATTTCTTCTGAGTTGGTGAGATTACTCAACCAAAGATCATGGAAAAAATTGAGATCACATACAGGTTAGCAAAAGTCAAGAACATCTTGCTGGTAATGTTTGTTAAGGAGGAGTACCAAGATGAGATACCAGAGGACATTGTTAACCTCCACTTCTGGATGGAAAATTTCACAATACTGTACACCCATTATTACTGCCCCACTAGCATGTATCAGTTTGGTATCTTTTTGATAATTAAACTTATTTACACCAACCTCTTATTGTGCAAGAAGATACCTATGCATCATCTTGCTGTCCACAATAGATTAATCATCAACGCTGTTAGCCAGTCACAGACACTGGAGTCTATTTCAGCTAACTGGCCCAGTCTTGCATTAGTCACAAATATGCATGTTAGTTTCACATTCTCCCAGAGCTCAGCAATGCTGGCAGAAATTGATGAAGTCTGGAACAACCTCAAGGCAGATAGGAACCCTGAGTCTGTTTGGCCCACTATTAATATCCACAGCCCCATGTCACAGTATTCCAGATCAGTTGAGAGGCTCCTTATTGCACTCTGCATAGCATATATGTCTAAGGACTGCCAGAACTTTTGTGGAAAATTTGTTTTCAGAAAATTTCATGCCCCCTATTCAATCTCATGGATCCGTTTGGGTTCTATCCATCTTTCTCATGCAAGACCTGCACTCCAGCTTCCACTTGATCAAAGTGCCTGAGAGCCCTTAGCTAGAAAGTGTATGCTTTATGGAAGATAAAAAATTGGTTACTTCACTCTTGCTCACCTCTGTCTTCACCCAGGAAAACCAAAAAAGGAATTGAAAGATTCAAAAAGTTTTGTCTTCACCCAGGAAAACCAAAAAAGGAATTGAAAGATTCAAAAAGTTTTATGCTCACCTCATTGGAGCCAGTAGCCCATTAGGATGCATTACTCCTCAAATGATCATCAACTGCTTGGGTGTTGCTTTTGCTGAACTCAACATCTTTTCTGAAACCCTCTGGAATTACATGGGTGGAGCTACAGCTGAAACAAAATTCCTGTCTCTCAAGTTTGGCGATGCACAACTCTGCACTAGCTGCTTGATCACTGTGACCCTGGGTCAACTCAACAGTTTCTCAAGCTAGTGGCTCATTATGATGTGCACACAAAGACAGATATCCTGTTTGGCCTAGAAATGATGAATTATCCAAAATGGGGATACAGTAAGTTATCTGAGACTGGGAGACAAGCCGCTAAAGATGGTGTGATTATTCCAATCACAGTCATTGAGCAAACAATGTACTTACCTGAACAGTTTTATCGTGAGGAAGAGCTGTTGGCATCAAGTTCAGTTGAAGTGTCCCCTGGTACACAAGCACTACTTGAAGCTATCAACATGCAAAAGTTCTCAGGAGTTGCGCTCTCCCCAATACCTATGCCAGCTTGGTTTATTACAGAGGACAAAAGGATTCTTACAATCAAGCACTGCCCAGAGGAGTTCACTGAAAAGCTCTCTATCACTAGTCACATAATTGAACAAAACCAAGATAATGACATATTAGGATTGATGAAATGGTGCCTCACTGAAATGTTTACCAAAAAGGAACTTGTGCTTCTACAATCACCTGGACAACAAATAGCCCTTGATGTAGAATGCACCACCTCCCATCTTCAGATGTTGAATTCACAAATCACCAAGCTCTGTGAACATGGACTCCACAGCCAGTTTTGGGATTCAATTAAGGATGCTAAGATAAATTATCCAGTTACTATTGGGACTGCTATGCTACAAGAAAAAGTCGCACTAGATAATGTTGAAGACTACATGGATAAACACAATCTGCTTTGCATTCCTCTGCAGAATATATTGACACCCCTCATTCTACCATCATTGCATGTCAAGAAGGGGTGAAGAAAAGTCTCTGCACACCTCACCAACTCCATCAACTACGTCTCAACTGCATCCAAAATCAACAAGGCTATGTAGACAAAGGAATACAAGGATACCAGAGACACTTTACTTGAAGGTGGAAACACTGAACATGTGTTTATTGATGGCAAACTTACTATCAAAGACATATTCCAAAAGGGACAACCAATCTCTACCCAATTAATACAGGTGCACAACAAGATTGCAAAACTGGACCCCCAATGTAACATCCTCCACCTAGCTTATTACGCCGTGTCTAATTACTGTTAAGGAATGCTTGGTAAACTGCGGGTGAGGTGTTACCAATTTGTTGAACCATCAGACTTTCCTCTCTTATTAACTAGTTATGTTAATTAAATAATTGAGTATTAACCATCACTGTTTAGGTGACAGAGCAGTATGACGTTTCCTCTTCAGTTCTTCCATGGGCTCCTGCCCGAAGCCGATCTCCACAAGACAGCTCCTCTCCTTCTTAACCAATGATTGAGTCCACGGCACCACCTCAGCTCAACTGGAATTAGTTATGTGTACCCTACGTTAGCTCGGTGTGTGCACTCAAGTAAAGTTGTAACTGACTTAAACTCAAAGTTGTAAAGTGTTTGTTGTTTTGATTTAGTAAAAGCAACCGGGCATTGACACTAACTGCATTTACAAAATATTAGAATAGCCATTACCGTAAAACTATCGGCTTAATTATTTAAGTAATAAGATTGCAGTTTCCTACACCTACATTTAATAGTATTACATGTAAGGTCATTTATCAAGTCAATTATAGTCGAGTCTCCTACATTTAAGAATATATATATATTCCTAAGTGTCGACTATCCAGTCGTTTCAAGCATTGATTATTTCATACATGTATTGATCGATAGTCAGACTAGGCAAGAATCAAAAAACTCCTAACCATAACATAGGTGCGGTTTCGTGACTGGCACAAGGACCCTAGAATCGATCCCGTGATGGATTCCAGCCACTACTCAACACAACTTGCCTAGCTGCACATTTTATTAAATAATCAAACCAGATAAGAGTAGAATGAAAATAAAATAAACTCCGAAGAATTTATTGTTCATCAAAATTATGGTTGAATCAATGCTATTTATAAAATTTCTACAAAAGTACCTGCTGATTTTAAATTTCAAATGATTCGTCTGCCAATATGNGGAGGAAACTGCACTGGGTCTAGGGCGACAAATAGCTCTTTAATGGTGACAGCCCAAATCATGGCCACTCTAGTCTATGGTTAGGTGTAGGGAATAACATCTTCTATTTGATCTGTTTGTACATGCACTTAAATTAACACCTTGCAAATATACTATGCCATTGGTGAACGTGATTGCACAGCAATTATGTGCCTATTATTTACTATTTATTTATATGAGCTGAGATAGGAGACCTCTGAGATAAATTGTTTATTGAGCTAGAAATTACAACTAGAGACACACAATTAGCACCTTGGTGGGCAGCTTAGTTGCTTTTTGGATGATGCTACACCATGTCTTTATCCTCTTCCAGGCATCAAGCAATCTCATGTGGATCAATAACATAGAGACTCTCACCCAGTATTACAATGTCACAAAGTGCATTGAGATTATTACCATGCTATGAGCTAAGGTCACAGACCCTGAAGAAATGATTCTGCAGCAGGTCAACAAGTACAACACCTTCACATGGAGACTTAACTGCCTAAGCAACTGTCCAATCAGGGCCCATTTACCAGAGATTGAGTTTTTCCACCTAAGAAGTGAGGAGGTTACACAAAGAAAAACCCTTATGCAGATCACCCAGCAACCCCAGTACACTAAAGTTAAGTCATGGGACAAAATTTAAAGCTGCCAAGATGGCAGAGGAGACAAAAAAGCTCCTGGCAGGTCCCACAGTTAAGCTCCTACCACAAGTTTAATCAGGAATGGGGCGTGTAGTCACTTGGGGCCTAAATTTTTTTTTTGCACTCTGGAATAGTGTTACATCTTTTGACATCTTGATTCCATTTGATTTGCTGCTACCTTATTTGTATCAATTTCTTTTAATCAATTTTGGAATTTCAAGTGTAGTTAATTCAATAGTGTTAGTTTTTGTCCCCTTGATTTAAATTACATGTGATTGCTCATTTAACTTTGTGAGGGAAACTGTGCCTTGAAATTGTAAACAAGTCAGGTAGTAAGTTACAGATTTTGTAATAAATATCTGAGACAATGTAGCAAAGCACACAATAAATTCAGCTTCCTTCTATTGCATTTGATATTTTGCAATTATTTATTTACTAACCCCCTTTAGATTTTGTTGATCAAAGAGTTTGTTAATGATAATTATTGTGTAAGATCCAGCAACAATTCAGGAGGAAACTGCACCAGGTCTAGGGCGACAAATAGCTCTTTAATGGTGACAGCCCAAATCATGGCCACTCTAGTCTATGGTTAGGTGTAGGGAATAACATCTTCTATTTGATCTGTTTGTACATGCACTTAAATTAACACCTTGCAAATATACTATGCCATTGGTGAACGTGATTGCACAGCAATTATGTGCCTATTATTTACTATTTATTTATATGAGCTGAGATAGGAGACCTCTGAGATAAATTGTTTATTGAGCTAGAAATTACAACTAGAGACACACAATTAGCACCTTGGTGAGTAAGGATGGCTTCAAAGGTATGGCTCCAGCATGATGCCATATGAGTTGGTGACTGCTGGAGTTCTTTTTGGAATGGAATTTCTTTGTTTGTTAGGAAATCAGTGAACCACCAACATAACTGTTTTGTTGGAATGCAGGTCACTCTCTGCTATGGTAGACTTTGCAACCTTTTATCTAAACTATTGAGTTACCCAGTACCACTAGAGTAGCTAGAGCTCCCCCTTGATTCTACACCATAGGTTGTTGAGTCTTCTTGTGAAGGTATCAAAAAATCTTTCATAAAGGCAAAGATCTTTTAAAGTGATCATTAAGGTCATTATGGCATCAGTATTAGATGTGTGAGCATCATTGGCACTAATTCTGGTGTTGGTATAAAAGTGGGTGAATACTTCTCTCAGTGAGCCCATATGGGTGGCATGGTCCATAAAGAGTGAGCAATACTTGTTAACTTGTTGTAGGGTCATCATTTCAGGATCAGAGACCTTGGCTTGCAGCATTGTTATGATTTTGATCTTCTTCAATACATCATAATAGCAGGTGATGGTTTGACATTATCAATCCACATGAGGTCACCCAAAGCTGGGAATAAGATGAGAACTTGAGGGTTCAGTTGAGCAATTTTATTGTGGGTCTTCTTCAATTGCATGGCTAAGGGTTGGCCCTTCTGGAAAATATACTTGATGGTGAGTTTTCTATCAATAAAGACACATTCAGTATTGCCACCTGCAAGTAATTTGTTGCAGACTTCCATGTATTCAGTAGTTTGCATGGCTTTGTGAAGATGAAGTTAATCTTGTTTGAGAGGTGGGTGGACACCTTTTTGTGCCCTTTCAGATCCTCCAGGAAGGCAGAATAAGTGGTGTCATGAGACATTGTGGCAGGATGCAAAGCAAGTTATTCCTTTCTGAATTGGCTTTGACCTGACCAAATTCAACTTTCTTGCTAAGCATGGCAGTTCCTATTGTCATGGGGTAGTTGATCTTTGCTTCCATGATAGTGTCCCAGAAAGTGTTTCATAGGCCATGACTTCTTAACTTATCAATTTGTGAGGGGGATGCAGATGTGAGCAGTTGTGCATTCTATGTCCAAGGCTATTTGGCACCCAGGCAATTGTAAAAGCACAAGCTCTTCTTTAGAAAACATCTCAGTTAGGCACCACTTCATTAGAACTAGTATATTGTTGTCTTTGTTCATCTCAATGATCTGTCCTGTAATAGCTAGCTTTTCTGTAAACTCCTTGGGTTGGTGTCCAATAATTAGAATTTGCTCATTTTCAGTAATTGACCAAGCAGGTGGGGGCTGACGCAAAGTGGCAGCATCAGAAAAATTTTCAAGATTAACAGCCTTGATTAAAGCTTTAGTTGCAGGAGAGACTTTGATAGCAGATGAGGCTAATAGTTCCTCCTCTTGGTAAAACTGCTCTGGTGAGTGCATGGTCTACTCTAAAACTAATAATGGAATGATCTTGCTTTTTTATCATGTTACTGAGTCTTGACAATCTTGTTGTATCTGCATTCTGGGTAGTTCATGTGCTCTAGATTGAAAAAGATCTCCATTTTTATGGGGATGTTGTAATGGTGCACAACTCCAAAAACTGCTGAGTAGATCCAGGTTCTCTCTTTATAAGGTGGGTGGTACACAACCAGGCATATTCAGAATTGAAGAATGGGAATTTAGTCTCCATGGTAGCTCTAACTCCCCAGATGTAGCTGCAGATTGTAAGTGAGAAAGATGGAGAGCACCCAGATAGCTCCTCTCAAATGAATAGCTGGAGGAAATTGTTCTGAAAACATTTTCTCTGTTAAGCTCTACCAATCTTGTGCATCTTGAGACAACTGTAGCTCTATCAGTAAGCATTTGATGGATTGAGAGTATTGAGAGTTCAGGCTCCTAATTTTGATTGTGGGCCACTCCATTTTGGGATTACACCCAGCTTTTAATACAGCCCAGATCTCATTGATCTCTTTTAGGATGGTGGCACTCTNGATGTTGTAATGGTGCACAACTCCAAAAACTGCTGAGTAGATCCAGGTTCTCTCTTTATAAGGTGGGTGGTACACAACCAGGCATATTCAGAATTGAAGAATGGGAATTTAGTCTCCATGGTAGCTCTAACTCCCCAGATGTAGCTGCAGATTGTAAGTGAGAAAGATGGAGAGCACCCAGATAGCTCCTCTCAAATGAATAGCTGGAGGAAATTGTTCTGAAAACATTTTCTCTGTTAAGCTCTACCAATCTTGTGCATCTTGAGACAACTGTAGCTCTATCAGTAAGCATTTGATGGATTGAGAGTATTGAGAGTTCAGGCTCCTAATTTTGATTGTGGGCCACTCCATTTTGGGATTACACCCAGCTTTTAATACAGCCCAGATCTCATTGATCTCTTTTAGGATGGTGGCACTCTGTGAGAAGGCAAAGCTAACATGGAGGTCTTTGATGGTGTCCAGACCTGGCAGGTTGATAATGATAGATTCTAACATTTGAGCCTGCACTGCTGCATTAATAATTAATTGGGTATAAACAGCCAAACAGTGAGTTGGTATTTTCTTTCACATTGGCAAGTCAGTGTAAATCAGCTTAGTGACCAAGATGATGTGCATATAATACATACTTATTGGTCTGTGCACACTCTTGTATAATATTGTTAAGTTCTCCATGCAGAAGTGTAGGCCCTCCACAGCTTTGGGAATATCATCCTGGTATTCCTCTCATAAGAACATGACTAAGCAAATTTTCTCTACCTTTGCAAGTCTGTAAGCTATGTCCAATTGTTCCATTATACAGGGCTGATTGACTTCACCAACATGTAAGAAGTAAACAAGGAGTAAGTTTTATTGACACATTCAAATTTCTGGATGGCTTTCCAATTGTTGATAAACTGACATAAGTGTGTCAAATTGAAGTCTCTGTCAAACATTGTATGGACCATGCTCCTCCAGTATTGATGTGTTAGTCCTCTGTGCATCTTTGAATCATAATAGATTATTGCATTTATCTTGGGCCTCCTCTCTGCATCAATTATGAACAGTATTATATGCACTGACAAGTGAATGCCTTGGAGTTAAAAGAGCTTATTTTGAGTCTCCTCAGAAATACTATTATGAATGTAGTTTACTGCCTTCCAAATAGCAATAAAATATGGGTGTAGCGCCTCATCTCCAACTTTTGAAATTTTTCTTCTTCATTCCTTGTTCATCTTTGAATGGATACTAGCAGACTCAGTGGACAAAGGGCCAGGGCTTGAGGGGGCCTTTGAGTCACTATGGAACATTTGGATGTTTACAATATCTAATTTGGAAAAAGGCACACAATCTAAATGCTCACTCTCACACATGTAAAGAGTGTTGTCTCTTTGCATAGTCACTTAATGTCTGCTCTTGTGGAGAGTGTTGTCTCCCCACATAGTTGTGAGGGCTGCATCTGGTGTCCTCATTTTGATGTCTCCCTCTCTTGGCAGTGCTGCTCTCCTTGGCTCATCATGGGGATTGTTTTTGTTGCATCTCATCAATTTTGGGGTTGAGTTGCCTGTCCACTGGTCTCTGGGCTGGCAGCTGGTTCTCTTGGTGTTTTAAATATTGAGGCTTGGTTACTAAACATAGACATAAGATTAAGGTCCCAATTTTGGGTATTTAAATGATCTAACTAAGTTCTCTCTCTTGCCCTATTGTTAGGTAAAATACAGGTAGTGGTACTGTTGCTACTATCAATTATGTTGTTATTGAAATCAACTTTGGTGAGGTTATCCTCCTCACATTCAGTTAAGTTATTATAAGTCTCATATTCATTTATACCATCATCAACTAGTGTAAATTTGCTATTAGCATTTATGATCACATTCTCAATATCTCATATGGCTCTTTTGAGCTTTTGAAAATGGGCAATTTTTCCATTGCTCAATATTACTTATGGTGGTCAAGCACCTTAACAATTTTAAGTGGTCCTTGCCAATTAGTGGTGAGCTTTCATACTTGATTGTGTCAGTAATTTGATTAGGGAAATATGCAAAAACTTTATTGCCCTATCTGTGAGGTTTGCTGTACAATTTGTGGTTGAAATTACATTTCTGGCATATAACAGATTGATTGGTGTTGCAGCAGATGGTGAGATGAACTTCTTGCAGCTTGTGCTGCATATGGTTGGCATAAGCCTCTAAGGTGGGCTCATGGTACCCTGGGTACATTATTGATAAGGGCATACTTGCTTCATCTCCAAATATCACATTAAATGGGGTCTCCTTTGTAGTAGAGCAGACAGCAGTATTATAAAAATACTCTACTGCTTCTATCACTTGTTTCCAATTTCAACCAGCTGCTCTGGAGAGGCAACTTAAATTAACTTGATGATGGTGCAGTTGATTCACTCCACAACACCATTTAACTGTGGGTGGTAAGCAGTTGTGAATTTGTGCAGGATCTCCAATTCCTTGGTAAGTCTTTCTATCAGATGATTGTCAAATTGAGGGCTGCCATCTGAGATTAGGTGATCCATAGGCCCTCACTTGAGTACCCACTCCTTTACTATTTTTTCTCCAACAACTTCAGCAGTGGTACTATCCAGAGGGATTAATCAGTCATATTTAGTAAAATGATTGATGAGCACTAACAGATACAGATAGCCCTCATCATTGTTGTACAATTTCTCCAGGTCCATATGGATGACTTCATTAGCCCTCTTTGCTGCTTGACTCTGTAACTTGGCTCTCTGCTCTGGGAAGTGTCTGGTTCCTTGTAACAAGCAGGTCTCACACCTATTGATGACATCTAAAACTGTGGCTTGGATGCTGATTGTGACATATCATGCATTGAACATCCACTCTGTTTNGTTAATAAATTTAAGTTATTTTCTTTACATGATTCAAGTTCGATTCAAATAATGGAGTTTGTATCTGCAAAAATTTGTCATGAAACAGCAATATCTCTAGCAAAATTAAAGCAGCTAATTATACATTCCTTTATCTTAAGCGGAATATGCCTTCTAACACTAATCTTAAAATGCCTAAAAATACAATGTGAGCCATGATTTAAGACAGTAAGTACTGAGATAGTCAGAGATAAATAGTTTGTCATTTTAATAGCTCGTTACAAATATTATAAGCATTTTTACATAAAAAGCTATTGGTAAGAACATGATATTTTTATTTGAAGGAAAAGTTAAAAATATAATTATATACATGTACATATTAGGAGTGGTAGCGAGTCGACTTAACCCTCAGGTCGAATTGGGTTGGTGTCAACTTTATGTCGGGTTAGGGTTCTGGTGTGGTCGGGTCGGGGCATGTCAGATTATTCAACATCTTGAACATTAGTTAATAACTACATTTATAGGTTTTAATGAACAAATACACGGTGTATTACATGTAACTGTTGTGTCACAGGAAAACCAATGCATAGCAAAAAAATTTTGTTTTGCACTACTGGCTTGCTAGCTATGTCTAAAAACACATATAATTTGTTTGTTTTGCCACAGTGGGATCAAATTTATGAAAATGAGTAGGTTTAGTCGGTTCTACATGTCATTGGGGTAGGTTGGGTCGGGTTTACAAATTTGACCAAACAATACAATATTTGTTGATCATCAACCAGAATTTTCTGTTGATTTGAATTAATTTCAATTAATATCAATGAGCAACAATCTATTGATTTGATTTGATAAAAATTTGCATATAAACATAAACTGTGCATTTTAGGCATATACATGTATATCTATAATAAATTCAAGGCATTACAATATTGCAGTAAAAAAAATTGTGTATAGCCTCAATATTTGCGCTCAGTCAGGGCCATGCCTGCGTGGCATACTCTTAAAACTATGAATATGCGCTGCAATAATGGCGAATTGATAAGTCATTTCTACATAACAGTTGCATGATATACNTGCTGCTTGACTCTGTAACTTGGCTCTCTGCTCTGGGAAGTGTCTGGTTCCTTGTAACAAGCAGGTCTCACACCTATTGATGACATCTAAAACTGTGGCTTGGATGCTGATTGTGACATATCATGCATTGAACATCCACTCTGTTTGGATGATACCTAAATGGTCTCATTCATGGATCTGTAGCATCATCCAAAATAATCAGAAATAAGCTGCAAACGTCGCAGAAGAGAGTAAGATTGAAAAGGAGTTGATTAAAAAATATTATAATCAGATTAGTTGCTATGATTTCAGATTAATTTGTAAAATGCAACCAAGAATAAGATATGTGTCAAAAAAGAGATATTTGTATCTGTCAATAAAAATACTTTTGACTAAACAATGCTTATGTTATTTTATAGCCGCCATATTGGCAGAAGTTTAAATTTGAATCAACAGGTACTTCTTTTGGAATAACTATAAATACATTGAAACTTATTGTAAAAATTTGATAAAGAATTTTACTTAGAATTCTTATTTTTCATCTTGTTAACAGTTTGATTATTAAATACAATGTTGAGCTAATTGAGCAGTGTTTAGTAGTGGTCTGGATACATCACAGGGAATGAAAGTGCACTTATGCTAGGTGTAGGGGTTTTCTCTCAATTAGCTGACTAGCATTTCCTTTCTACATGTATCAGATAACTAACTGTCAACAAATGGTTGGATAACCAAACCCTAGGAATTACCTTAATATTATTTTAGATCTAAATTTATGATCTATAATCAACCAATATAATGACTGTACATGTAGTAAGTATAAATGTAGGTTAGGTAGTTGTTCAAATATAATTTATTTAGATAAGCCAATATATTTCAGTAATGGCTACATGTAGTATTTAATGAACAACTAGTAAAAATTCAGGTTGCAAATAGATGTAACACTTTCACACAATAGAGTGTAAGTTGAGTTGTGTCATGTCTTGAGTAAGCACTGAGCTAATGTAGGGTACACATAAGCTATCTTGATTGAGCTGAGAAGTGGCACTCAAGCATCAGATGGAATGGTGAAATTGGATGTGGAGATCTGCTACAGGCCACTAGAAGATTGGTAGGGAGGTTACCACATGGCTTTGTCACCTAAAAAGTGAACAGTTAATTGAGGTTACATAAGATAACAGAAGAAACTAGTCAAGCAGTAACAACAAGTAAATCCTTACCTGCAATAACACAGCTAACATTATAAAGTAACAGTAGATAAATAGTAGTTATGTGTGGTAGAGGATATTACAGGATCCTTCTGAACAGATCATGATGGAAAAACTCTGGGATGGCCAGGCTGTTGTTCCAGCTTCTAGTGTATAATAAGCCCTTTTCATTCTGTTTCCAGTTGTATCTCTTGAAGTAGTGATTGGCAACTGGGCTAAGAGGGTAGCTGGAATTCCTTAATCTCTTCATGATCTCAGAGAGTATCTTATTGTGCTGCTGGTGTGTCACAATTTCTTCTTCTGTGATTTCCTCCTTTATGAAGATAGCTTTGCCATGGTGATCAGCACTAACCTCTGGGAGGAGTTCATACTTATTCAAGGGTATAAAGCTGAGAGGCATCTTCTCACCAGGAGGCTTTTGTAAATCACATTTGTAGCTAGGGAGAGTGATCCAATAGTCCATGTTAAGGTGGAGTCTTCCAGAGTGGTGTTGTATGGTAAAAGAGAAATCATTAATATACTGTATCCATTGTGCCACAATGTTAGATTTTTCTCCAGAGAAATTCTTCAACCATGCAAGAGAGTTGTATATTCACACAATGAAGTTACATCCTAAAATGAAGTATTGGAACTTCTTTAGACTTTTTAGCCAACATTTTAGACTTGGTGGTACTGTAGTTCTGTTCAGCATTCCATAGTTTCCAGCTAAAATACTGCACAGGGCTTTCAACACCCTCAATTACTTGGCTTAGCACACCACTGATGCTGACTGAACTGGCATCACAATCAATGATAAATTCCAGAGAGTTGTCAGGTGTGTTTAGACTTGGGATTTTCCTGAGTTCCAACTTAACAGTGTTTAGCTGCTCAGACCAAGTCCACTTAAATTCTACTCTTCATCTCAGCAAGTCAAAAAATGTTTGTTCTTGTTTGCCAACTCTGGTATAAAGGTGCCATAGTAGTTCAGGAAGCCCATAAGCCTTTGTATGTCTTTTTGGGATTGTGGTTTTTCAATTTGATCCAAGTGGTCTTTAGCATCATTCTTAATCAAAATTTGGCCCAGCTTGATGACCCTTACTAAGAAGTTAATTCACAGTTGAATGAGGGCACATTTATTGCCAATTACACACAAACCAGCTTCATAGAGGATGGTAAGTGTCCAATTCAATTTATCAAGATGTTCTGCAAATGTGTTACTTGTCATGAGAATGTCATCCATATAGGCAGTGATACCAGGTTCCAGTACATTAGATCCATTATTAACATGTGGGTAACATAGCATTGAAAGGTAGTAGGGGCATTACAAAGCCTGAAAGCTATGTACATCCACTTGAAGAGGGTCTACAGAGTGATGAAGGCAGTAGTCAGGATATCTGCTGGCTTCATTAGGACCTGCCAATAGGCCTTACACAGATCCAGACACAAAAAAAGTTTGTAATGGCTTGCATCATAGAGCAAGCAGTCCTTGACTGTTACATTGTTAAGCTTCTAAAAATCAATGCACAAATGGTATTTTTTGCCTTGCTTAATAAAAACAGTGGGCACAGCATATGGACTATTGCTGTTTTGTATAATTCCATTCTTGATTAGATTGCTGAGGTTCTTATCATATTCCTTTCTCAGATTTTCCAGTACTTGCTGTACTGGCACCTCATTCTTCTTCCAGAATTAGACATTTGCATTCCTTGAGGCTGAGTTGTGGATGCATCTTGTCCAAGACAGTGGGGATCCTAACAGAATCAGAAGGCTCTTGCAGATTGTGTATTGCCATAAAGATTGGCGGACATGTGGCAGTTCATTGCTCCAACTGAACAGGAATATCAATAATCATTAATTTAGATGGGTCCATTCAGACCAAGATGTGGCAGAGATTGGGGGAGAAGTTGATGCCTCTAAAATGCTTCCCGTTTTCATCAGTAAAAATGGCTACTCTTTGCCAATGTTGCAGCTTGAAAACCATGTTATCAGTAAGTTGCAACAAAACTTCTTCTTTGGGAGCAGTGGTCAATCCTTGTTGAAGTTCATTTTTACAAATGGAGATGGTATTCTTTCCATAATCAATCACACAGGAATTTCTTTCCAAAAAATCATTGCCCAGAATGATGTCATAGGGTAGAGGCTGATCATGCATATTGATAACAGTTACATCTATGTGAAACAGCTCCTGGCAAATATGTAATTCAAGATTGGGCACTCAGCCCTTGAGCAAGATAGTATTGCCTGAGGCGTCTAATAGGCAAAGGATTAGTTAGTTTGGGAGGTGAAACCAGAGAAGTCCCTCTGTCTCATCAATAACAAAACCATCTCCATCAGTGACCAAGCAGATCACAGCACTGCAGTTTGCTTTGTGTGGCCATTCTGACCACAAAGATATAAACAGATCTGATCATCATTGGACTTTTTCTTCAGGATGGAAGTATCTGATAATGAAGATACCTTTAGAGCAGAGTGACCAGCTCTCAGTTTGCCTGCATCTTTATCAATTTGCATTATATTGTAGATCATATAAACAATGCTAAATGCTTTCTTAATAATCCTCTTCAGGGTCACATTTCAGCTCAAGATGGCGTGAATATTTTGTGGGAATCCCCAGCAGATGTATGAGAATAAATCATGTTTAGAGTATTTGGGAGTCAACTTGCTTAGGCGGAATAACCTTTCAACTTGAGTGATGTAGGTCTGAACATCGTCCCCTTTCTTGAAGGAAAGATCACACAATAGAGTCTTATATTGGTGTTTAATATGAGGGGTATGATAGTGGCCTTCAAAGTGACCAATGAGCAACTGATAGTTAGTCTTGACTTCCTGGTCTAGCATCATATACTGATTGTAGGCAAGGCTTTGGAGGTACATTGGAAACTGAGTGACAGCAGCATCTTGTGTGACATTATACTGATTCATGGTCAGCTCAAACAGGAACAGGCATTTGTTGAATGAATGGGAAATCTCATTAATTTTTCTTGTAATCTTTGGCAACACAGAGTGTCTGTTGAATAGATTTGCATGTCTGGTTCCACTTGCATTGATAGGGAGGATCAAAAGGGTGAACCATGGCCAGCATGTTGTTGTGGACCTGATAGAATCACCTGAATGTTGTGGTGTAGCTAATGCCAAAACAGTAGGAACAACTGAGGTATTAATTGGTGCTGGGGGCAAAACAGTCAAGCTTGGAGCACATGGATTTGGAGTAGCAAAGTTGGTTAGAGTAGATACCTGTGTCAAAGCAGATTGAGTAAACACAGGAGCACCAGTTGCAAATGAGGTAGCTAGAGTTATGAATTGGGGAATCAATGAAGAGGCTGGAGGTGAGCTTGAGTCACTTGGAAAGTGTGCTGAAATCATTTTTGAAACAACATCCATAAATCAAGCTGAAAAAGTGTTTAAAGCATGGTCTAGAACATTGTGAGTTACATAATCAGGATTCCCAGATGGGGATAGAATAAGGTAAGGCAGAGCAGTCTCTGAAGGAATCAGCTGCAGAAGTGTGATGGTGCCATAGTAAGGTTTTGAACCTGTAGCTCTAAAGAAGTGATGGCTTTGAGTAATTGTCTCTCCCTCAGCAACACTTCATTGGCTTGTTGCTGTAGCTTGGCCTGTAAAGCATCAATTTTTTTATCATAGTTAAATCACATAGAGGTTTGCTGAGTAAGAGCCTCTCTAAGTCTTTCAGTCTCTATTGCTTGCTGCTCTGGAGGTGTTGACATGTCATAAAAGAAAAGGATTGAGTGGAGCAGTAGTGGTATTAGGCACTCTTCAGGAAATCACTAGGGGTGATTGGGCAGATGAAGTTACATTAACAAGAGTCACAGTTCCATCAGTACAAGGATTAGCATTTGGGCTACCAATGCTTGCACAGGGGAAGCTCTAAGAAAGAATCCCATTTCAAGAAATACTATCAAATTCCATGATAACAAGAACTAGACAAATTCAAAAAAAATTCCAAAAGCAATTTGAAACAAATTTGAGAGTGTACTCCAACAGAGTTTAGATAAACAAAATAAATTCAGTAAGCAGCATGGTATAGGGTATGGTAATAAATCTAAATGCTAGAAGAATGAAACAACAACAAAATAACAACTAAAAACAAGCTTAAGATAGCATTGGAGCTTGGTGACAGCTCTAGATCACATCAGGGTAACCATGTAGAATTACAGGGGAGCTCAGACTACTCCAGTGGTACTAGTGAACTCAATTGATAAGCAGAAGGTTGCAAAGGCTACCATCATAGAGAGTGACCCACATCCTAACAGAAAAACAGAACATTGGTAGTTTGCCAGTTCAGTAAAGAAACAGAAAATATTCCACTGAGGCCTCTTCTCCAACAGTGACCAATTTGCATGGCATCACACCAAAGCACTGTACATAAATAGATCCAAGCTAACCAAGGTGCTAATTATGTGTCTCTAGTTGTTAATTTCTAGCTCAAATAAACCAGATCTCAATTGTTCTGATTTCCTCAGCCTATGTAAATAAATAATTAAATTGTATGAAATTGCCATGCATTCATGTACACCAACAGTCTATTATCATCACAGTGTAATTTATTAAGTGCATGTACAAATAGAAATGATCAAATAAAGTTGTTATTCTCCTATACCTAACCATAGCAGTAACTTAACTTTTGGCATAGGCTAGCTAAGCAATAGAAATGCATGGGAGTTTTTTTTACAGATAAGAAGATTAATCATTAGTCAACAATGTGATGTACACCCCCCCCATAATTACTCAGCTTAACAATGCCATGCATATTAACAAAAAAAAACATTGTTAAAAATGAATTTGCTCCACTTAATTTTGTTAAAAACATTTGTTTTCATCAATTATATCACTTTGCCCAAATCTTAGAATTCAATATCACAAAACTTGTCCAGAAAATAGTTTGCCCAACTCAAAATTGTCAAAAACATTTCATCACTAGATTTTGTTTAATAGAATTATCCATGCTCACAGGGTAATTAGCCATAGGTACAGTGTCCCATTTCATGGTGTCTCATTGGCACATGCTTCTGCCCATCTCTTTATTACTACTCATCTTACAAGACACATCTTAATATTCTAAGATGTGATGAACTTTTAAAACTCACTGTCACACATTCACACATTTCTATCTAGAAGCCCAATAAAGAAGATGATATCTATAATTTTGATGCTGACACTGCAATGATTCTGCAGAGAGAGTTAAAAGTTTGCCTTCAGTATTAGACATCTCACAATGTCTTCAATCACAAATTAAGCAGTTTGTGAAAAGCCATTGTGATTAATAATACAATAATGAAGCCAAACAGCACTAAGAGTCTAAATTGTGTCAAAAGTTTTTTATACCACTTAAATATACTTTATGAAAAATAAGTAAATCTGAAATGGATTCTGTTACCAAACACTATGTAAATTTTGATAATTTACAATATTTTCTGGTTGCTGTCAATCACACCTTTATTTTAATCTTAACCTACTCCATATGTTAACCATGATATTTAAATTGATTATGCTTATAATGTTTGGGTATTGCTATGTAGAATAAGCCATTTGATGATATTTGCAATTTGCATTTATTAAACAATTGTAATATTATGCCATTAAGTGGGTGATTAATGATTCTTTTAGTGTAATAGACAATCATTATATCAGGTAGCTTGTTGTTTGAATCCTTAGTGTAATTTTTTAGACTATGCTTTTTTTATCATCATGTTGATAATCCAGGAATGCTGCTTTTATGAATTTGCCTTCTTTCCTTGGTTGAAATGAGAAGTTTTTGATTGCTAAATGTATATATATATATATATATATATAATGGAAGAAAAGGGGATGGACATTTAATCGGAATTCCATGCTAGATTATGAAAATATCAAGCAACATCGGCTGCAGTGAGAGAAGTTTTTATGTGTTGAGAAAACTCTTAGCCTATGACAGAGACCTTAACCAGAATAATATATGGAAACTTGTGTACAGTTATTATAATTTTATGAAATAGTTGTTTTAAAAATTTGACTTTATATTATGTAAGTTTTTGTATTGGTTTTATATCTTATTCTCAGTAATAGAAAACGTTTAATATTGCTTAGGTTGATCATTTTAAAAAAATTATTGTCATATTTTATGGAAAATATAACTAAATTCCGTCATGTTTTGCTATAAAAATATTTTTTTATTTTTTACTTAAGTCATATTTCTCCTTGCCCTACTAATATTTCAACAATATATTATCCGGTATCCGGCATCTGGTTTATTCAATTCACTATTTGGATCCTATCCCTAATCTTGGCCCTTTACTATATGCATTGATATTAAATATAATATACATCTTGGTGTTGAATGCCATAGCAAGTGCAATGTATATTATTTTTTCAATGGAAATTTAGGCCACGGTTAGACTAGTGATTGGTTCAAAAGTGATCTGTCCCATTTTGATTAAATCACATGTCTAACCATCCGATATAATTAGTGATGTGACGATCACAAGGAAATCGAACGCGCACCATTTGATTGTACAAAAATAGCAGTCTCCATCATGGTGACTTTTGTTTTCTTGCCCAATTGCTGGTGTACAAAAAGCATTGTAAATGATGCATTACTACGGAAGTACTGAAGATTTCTGTGGTATGTGGAACATAAAAAGGATGACGTAAATGGCTTGTTTATGTCAGAGCAGTATGACCAATACATATTTAGCAAAGCATCATTAAATTGCCGTCTTCGATTGCCAATAAACTTTTCACACATGTAGCAGAAGCTATCAGGATCATTAGCATGAGATGAACATTTCATTTGAAATAATGACTAAAAATGATATCCCACACTCTTTTACCTCTATTATATCACACTAGAAGGAGACATTAGACGAAATCTTGTTTCATTGAAAAATAATTTTCTCGACAGATGGCGCACAAAAATGCCAGATTTGCCCTATCTTAATACATTAGCAAATAAAACTTTGCACTATTTCTTCTAAATTATACAATATATTTAAAACCGGGGGTGANTTTCATTTGAAATAATGACTAAAAATGATATCCCACACTCTTTTACCTCTATTATATATATATAAATATGAATAATTATTATGTGCACTCCAATTTATTTAATAAAAAATTGACAATTATGTATTTTGAAGCAAGAAAAATATAAATGTTGCAGAAAATATGATTCGACCAGAAAATTTTTGGCCCTAGTCCCATTTTGTTTCATTCAATTTAGTCCCAGACCCGTCCTTTCCCAGTGTAATGAAATTCTGTTTCGATCAAATTGGAATAATTATGATGCATCATCTGAAATTTGTGGTCGCAGTTTTTTCGTTTATAGACTCAATGATTCATGTGCCTGGGGTAGTAATTCCAATGGGACTAAATGGTCGGGTAATTATTTATCTCCAATAATACAAGTGTTGTAGAAAAAAATAATTTATTCAAACTACTTTAAAATTCTCATGAAAATATTTATATTTATCTTTCTATTAGTTTTAATTCGGATTCTGCACTTCACGTTACAGAAGAAAAAATACATGTATATAAAAGTAGTTATTTCTCTGTGAAAAAAATTTTTAAAATTGGCTAAAAATAAAAACAAAATATAACAACTTAGCCTCAACCTCGACAAAATTACAAACAGCAAGCTGCATGAGAGCCAAAATTTAATATAAAATAAAGTTTTTTAATAAAGTATTTGAGTGAATATCAGGTATATCTACAATTTATCATAGTAGAGTCTAGTTCATGCTAATAGCGTTGTATTTCTTTTATTTTTTCTGCATTTTTAAAGAAATTTACATTACTTAATAAGGCTTTTTTAGTCTAATTTTTCATACTACATACATCCAATCTTAGAATTATCAAGCATTTGTGTTTACTAAATTGAATTCACAAATAGATGTTTTTGATTTTGAAATATAGTATAAGTAAGCGGGCAATGCTTTTTGCGATTTGTATTTTGTTAAAAAACAGCAGTAGTTTCAGTTTGCATTAAAGCTAGAGAATGGCATATTTCTAGGAAAACGTATGCTGTCTTCTGGGAAACCTACACACGCCTGATTCCCGGTATGCCAGGAATCACTAGGGCATACTCGTACAGCAATTAAAATAATGAGTGATTTGAAATATTACGACTGCGATTATATCCAACAGGTTTGATAGAATAAGAAATTTAGTTGTCAAAAGAATGTATATCGATTGTTCATAGAAAAGTGTCGTAATATATAAATCAATTGTTTTGGTGAACAGTGACGTATTTAGGATTTTTTCAAAAACATTTATTTGTTTAACAGGTTTCTGCTACTTTTAGAATTATCTTTTTTGTAAAAGCATATTTAGAAGTTGCACAGATCGGGGTAGGAAACGGGCCAACCCGTAGTGTGGGTCGGGTAAGAAATAATGCGGGTCACAATTAGACGGGTCGGGTTTCAGGTCATATATAATTATTAGGGTAAAAGAACACTAACAGATACAAAAGTAAAAATTTTCGAAATCAAGCATGTTAATCTTACAAATACTTTAAGATTTTAATCATTTTTGTATTTTTTATTGTAGTAGTAGATTTTCATTGCATAATGAAATCATAATAACATAATGATACCAGAGTTGGAATCGGTTAGGTTTCGGGTACAAAATCCAAGAAAAATCGGGTATGGTTTCGGATAAGCCCGCATGTTCCGGAGAACACCAGCTACTTCAATTACATTTAAAGAACTGTCATTGTTCGTATTAAAAAAAATAGTAAAACAATCAGTTCCTTTGACATTATTTCTAATATTCGCTAGATTTCGTTTCCCATCAGGAAACAACCAAAGTTTGGGATTTAATATTATAAGCAGTGCATTAAAAGTCTAAAAGGAGAACAATACATTATCATTCGCTAAAACTTTTTAAGGCCACTTTGCCTTCTGGTATTTTAGGTACGATTCGGGTAAGATGCTGTGCATTTTGGTAAATTTTGAGTACATTTGGTTTCGGTTACGTGTTTAAAAAATCAGTTCCAAATTCTGTACAAACTCTGAATGACACTAATTACAAAATTATTGTATGTTTTATTGTATTAGTTTCTTCGGACATAGTTTCAAATAATGCCGTTAGATAATTATAAATTTTATTTTTAATTCTGCTATCTTCCTACATAAAATTTAAATTTCTAATATTTTGAATATCATTGGCAATTTTGATTATTCGGTTAAAACGAAAGTTTATAGGCGATTGCAGGCATTGCTTCTTCACATTAAACAAGACGTTCTCATTGTTTCTCAGAAATTATGTAGTAAGAAAAAAATGATATAAAGCTCCATCCAAATATCAATGTTTCATTTTTGATGTAACATTTTATGGAATGAAGTTGGATATTCATGATTTCGTTGAAGTTGAACACATGTTGAAGAATGATGAGGTCCTTTAGCCTCTTGTAGTAATCGGATCTAAATATAATACAGAGCAATATTATGTAAACCTTAGAAGGATATCAAGCAGGGGAGGCGTACATGAGTATGAGGAGAATATATGATATACAAGATTCTTCTTAAGGTGAATAGATAATGTAAGATAAGATAAGATAAGATATTCTTTATTCAGATAATATTTTCAATTACAAAACTGGTTATTATCTGAATAGCGTCAAGAATGATAACAAATAACTATATTTACAAAAAAACAAATAGGACTACAAAATCTGTTCTGTTCAGGCTATGGAAATTAATTGCGCGTTATTGTATAATCTTTATTGTAAAATTTGAATCCTAACCATGATTTACCCAAAATGAATTTTTCCTTCAACATAAATGCTTTTAATTTTCTTTTAAACGTAATTGCACTCTTAATCATTTTAATTTCACTTGGTAATCGATTCCAATTGCGAATTGCAACATTAATAAAAGACTGTTGCTTGATTTTTTTACGAAATTTAATGCTAGTATAATGATTAGTTCTTATATTGCGCTTATGAAAAAAGTTTGGAAATGATATTGAATTATAAGGAGGTAATTGATTTGTTATTTTAAAAAACTTTATCAAAATATTAAAAATAAAGAGTTGATTTGGAAACAGCAAAGATGACAAAATGTAATTTCTTGTTTTGGAGCAGTTTTTCTGACAAACATTCAATGCCCATTTTAATTGTATTGTAAGTTTTTTTACTAATGATTCATTTAAGCTTGAAAAAAGTGTATTTGCATAATTAAGATGACTCATTACTAGAGCATGAAATAATTGAATCATAATGGCAGAGGGTAAATGTTCAGCTACGTGTGATAATGTTTTAATACTCATTGCCATGCGTTTTAAAATTTCTTTTACTTGCTGCTTGTATGTTAATTTTGAGTCAATAGTTATACCAAGATATTTGAAGGATTCTTTAGGGGAGATTGAGGCGTTATTAAAAGTAAGTGAAGAATTGGGTAGGAATACACTTTTCCCCTGAGGATTCAAGATGCAAAATTCAGTTTTTTCA
>CABFPE010000573.1:211913-243903 GCA_900660155.1 Hofstenia miamia
ATATGAATTCTATACAAATAGATATACACTTAGTAATAAAGTAGATGCATTAAACAATATAAAACTATCAATAATTAATCACGTCTTAGGTTCGGCAGAATCATATTTACAAAATATATCCAACATAAAAACGGTTACTACATTATTAGTTACAACAAAACGTAAGAACTTACCCATTGCATGGTTTTGAGTTAAGGGATGCGAAAAAAATATACGAATGCGTTCAGCAGCTAGCAAATCGATTACAAAAACTTTTGCTGCGGCTACATCTAAAAATATAATAACTATGTTTTTGTATTTTCTATTTTAGGATGATTTACTTAATTAAATATAGACAAACCAAAAATATTCTAGTTCACTTGGGCTTTTTTGGACTCCTCGGGTCTGGGAAGGGAGGGTTTTCTCCCTTATACAACTCTAAATTGATATTAACCCTATTTTACCTAGGAGGGGAATTGATCCTCTCCATATTTTTGGATACAATTTAAAGACCGTTTTTTTAAATAAACTATCCTTCTATGACTTTTTTCTTTAACTTGCACAACTTTTGACGAAAAATTATGCAGATAGGGCAAAGGGCTACAAAGTTATAGCTATTTTAAAAAAACAGACAATGAAAAATTGACATTTTTGAGTTTCACAAATAACAATTTTGGATGTAAAGGCTATAAATTGAAACCAATGCATAATTTTAAATGCAAAATATTCCTGACATCTCAAAGTATCTCCACACCAAATTTGGTGTTGATCAGAGTTACCGTTTCTGAAATCTCAGGGGATGCAATCATTGATTACGTCACCAAAATTAAAAAATTGGGATTTTCTTTGAAATAAATTAAATATTGGTTGGAAATGATGCATTTTTAATAAAACATAGTAAAACGTACGCTGTTTTTGAAAGTACAAAGACCAACTATTCAAAAAACATTCATATCTCATTAAACTACAAAAATTTTAATTGGAGTCATGACTTACTAAATATACTAACACTAAGCCTCGTTTCAAAGGAGGCCACTGTCTGATAATTTCAATTTTGCTGATTATAATTTTATACATTACATAAAGCATATTAAATCGCTTCGAATTTTGCACAGATCTGTTTTCAATTAAATACACTATTAAATTATGCTCTCTCTCTACAATGTGAGTAATTGGGTAAAGAAAAATTCTGTTGTTCACCACACTATAACTGGTTTCCTGTTGTCACACGCACAGTGTGTAGAAGAATACATTGCATTGCAAACCACTGCAAAGAAATGTTTAAAGATTGTCTTAAACATTAGTATTAATTACCTTCCAAATTTTCATTACCGGAATATGAAAAAGAGCCCATTACAAAGGCCACGCTAATAGTACATGTCCTGGTGATTTTGTGGAACACTTAATTTAACTCAACAAAAATGAATCGCAATAATCTGGATTTTTCAGCATTTCCTACGCCAAATATTCCCTCATATCCCAACAAACTAACATAAGTATTGGGAAGAAAATGAAGTCAATCTCGAAAATTCAATAGGCTTCTCGAGATAAATTGAAGAACTCTTTGCTAAGGGATAAACTTGGTTTAACTAATGCTGATGAACTAAAAAAATAAAGATTGGAGTTTTAAAGAAGCTTCAAATTTCTATGAATAATGAATTTCTGATACCATCGTTGTAATCAACGCATCATAGCTGTGATATCCTAACTCGCATTGGAAAGTTATTGTCCTTCTATATTTTCGTTTATAGTGGATATTTTGAGAACATTTTTTTCTTATGGAAATAGATTCTTGTTTTGTCGTAAAGGTTACATCACTTAATTGAAAAATCTCATAATTTTAACCCCAGTTGTCGTTGTTCCTTTAAAATCACAGTCAGTTTCTTTGGCTTTATTTATTTTGTATTCAAATTCAGTAGTACTTCGTGGCGTGATTATTTTCCGGAAAATGTATAGTTTTTTACACTCGGATTCATGAAAACTGTTTTTTAGTATTGCAATATTACGAAACAATCCATGTCATAGCTGTGATATCACGACTCACGGTGCCTAAAGCATCGGAAAGTTATGTGGCTCCCTATTTCCGTTTACAGTGAATATTCTGAGGAAATTTCTTTCTTGTGATATTAAGTGATACATCACTTAATTGAGGTAGAATGTATTTAATCTGGAAAAAATTTCAGTTCTCATTGACACTTAAAAATGACGGTCAGTTTCTTCTGCTTTATCTATTTTGTATTCAAATTCAGTTGCCATTCGCGGTGCGACTATTTTAGAGAAAAAATTATAGTTTGTTACACGCTGATTCATGAAAACTGTTTTGCTGTATTGTAATAATCTAAAAGTAAAGTATGATATGCAAATTGGATTGCTAAGGAATCTACATTAATGATGAATAGATCAAATTCTCTAATCTTTTGAAGCCTTAACATTTAGGACGTCTTATATGGGTTCACTATCAAGGTTTTTATTGGATAGATATTATATTTGAGTGCGGAATTCATTTTTTCGAATGTGTTGACGATGTAGTGCTTACACGAAAATATCTAAGCCTGATGTTTGATTTTCTTGCCGCATTTATTATTTTGGAATTTTCAAGATTTTGTGATGACTTGAACCTCTCAATGTCTGGTATATTGATTATAACATTCTGCCCTCCAAATCCAAAACGACATAACTGTAGAAAAGTAAAATTTGAGAAAAACAGCAATTTACACAATGGCCTCCTTGAAAATGAGGTGTACTGTGAGGTATACGGCCATGTTGGAGCTAAATCAAATTTTGCGATTCTTTATTAAAAACTTGTGAACGAGTATTAATAATAATAAAAAATGAATAATAAATTGAAGGATATTATATAAGGCTTACTCTGTTTCCGCATACAGCTCTCTAATAAGCAGTTAATAATCGCCTGTTTGCGCAAGTGTTTTACAATGTTTGGTAATTGAACAGAAGCACAAAATGGAATAGCAGTCACTGAAACGGCATGCAGCACAGTAGAGTAATTGAACTTGAACGCACATTCAAAATCAGGCAACGACTAAAATTCATGATATCAATTAACATGGAAGAAAAACAGACATATATAGTACTATATTCGATGTATAAGAAACCTCTTGTTGACTTTAGACCAGTGGCGGAGCGTCGAAAATGTTGTACCAGGGGTCACCTGATATAAAATTTTTAAAAGAGATTTTGAAATACAACATAAATTTTATGTTAATTCAACATTTTATGTACACCTGTGTATATTTTGCAACAAATGTACATTTTCATCTTCTACATGGCCATATGTTTGTATTATTACAATTAAATCATTGATATCCAGAAGTGATGTAGCGTTTTTGGAAAAGTGTTGTAGCTCTAGTACATGTATATGCTACCGAAACAATTAATAGTAATATCCATAATTCGATTTTAGTCGTTTTACAAGCAACAGTTTACGCGATTTGATTTCCAAACATTTCATCGTGGTGAAGCTCCGTCATGCGATTTTTCAAAATTACACCTGAAGGTTTTTATTAACCAATTTCATCATCTCTTCTCGTAAATCACAGTGAAAATTTAGGCATAATTCTGGAGATGTTCACGGAAATAACAAGCAAAATTATACAGACGAGGAATTTGGAAAATCTTTGGTCAGTAGTAAATGTCTATGTTTTGAAGAATGCATGCAAGCAGGGGGTAGAGGTGCGCAATGAATGATTGTCAAAACAATACTTGCCAATATTTCAAAAAAATTGGGGAAATGTATAAATAAGTTATTTACAATAANTTTTTGTAATTTTTCTGATTAGTAAGATTATATATACTGTAAATATTTGATTTATTTGAATAAATTATTTCTTTTTTGGATTAAGAAATGATATTCGCAAGCATTTATGTTAAGTGTGCTTTACACGTGAATGTGAGCAAATCACGTATCTTATTAATGTGATAATTGATTAGGATTTTGTTCCTGTCTACAAATAATTGAGATGCAAACATGGTACTCAGAATATTTCATTTGTTTGCATCTATGCATATCTTGACAATAGCACATTTTTATGTGATAAACTGCAGAGAATCGCAAAGTTATTATTGACACAGCGTCTAACAGAAAGGAAAGTAATCCCTTGAAATTACATCAACCAAAGGGCAAAAGTTTGATTTCTTAGGAAATCATTTCATTTCGGGGAAAAGACGACAGCAAATAGTTGGAAGCATTATCAAGTCTGGCTGTGCAAACAGGTTTTATTCTCCAAAATGATTTACTTCTGAAGAGTTATCTTTATGCATGTTTGCTAGTGTAATTTCAATAAAACTTTTTCTTACAATTATTGTAAGCACACATTAAATCTGATCGGGTATATACAAAAATGTAGTTGACAAAGTCTCAGAGCAAATATTATAACTTACGGGAACAAGAGCAGATTAAAACTTAAAATTTACATTTTTGAAATGCGGATGATACACTTATGCTCATATTTATTGGCACGGTCTAACAAAACTCTAATTTTGTCTTATAAATCCTAAAAAAAGGTTAAATAAAAGAAAACCACAATGTATATTATGTATTTTAAACTGCCCTTTCCGATGCAGCAATCGGATTTCAGGAAAAATAAATAACAAAGAAACTACAAACAAAATTGTAAAAAACGCTTGTTCAAAATTATTGGCACGGCTTTCTTTTTCTTTTAGTATCAGTATAATATCAATTAATTTCAGGTTTACATGCTTTCTGAACTTTTTATAGCCATATTATGCTTCTTTAACGCTAATTCCGTGAATAATTTTTTTTTCAGATAATTTTTATATAGCGATTTATTAAAGTATTATAAGTGACTAAATTATAATTTTCAATCGCCATGGTTAAAACTAAGGAACACAGCGAAGACATCAGGAAGTTTGTTGTAGCATGCCATACCAATGGGGAGGGCTATGATAAGATTTCAAAGAAGATAAACCTTCCCAAATCCACTGTTAGAGCCATAATAAACAAGTTCAAATCGCATGGCCACGTTATGAATTTAGATGGTAGAGGGAGAAAAAGGATTCTTTCCCCAAGAGATGAACGGAAAATAGTTCGACAAGTAAACCAAAACCCAAGGATCACTGCTGGGGAGATTGTTGATGAACAGAGCACCTCTGGAGTGAATGTATCTCGACATACAGTTGGTAGAGTTTTGAAGAGAGCTGGTTTAAAAGCGTGTCGTCCGAGAAAGACTCCATTATTGAAGNCATATGTTTGTATTATTACAATTAAATCATTGATATCCAGAAGTGATGTAGCGTTTTTGGAAAAGTGTTGTAGCTCTAGTACATGTATATGCTACCGAAACAATTAATAGTAATATCCATAATTCGATTTTAGTCGTTTTACAAGCAACAGTTTACGCGATTTGATTTCCAAACATTTCATCGTGGTGAAGCTCCGTCATGCGATTTTTCAAAATTACACCTGAAGGTTTTTATTAACCAATTTCATCATCTCTTCTCGTAAATCACAGTGAAAATTTAGGCATAATTCTGGAGATGTTCACGGAAATAACAAGCAAAATTATACAGACGAGGAATTTGGAAAATCTTTGGTCAGTAGTAAATGTCTATGTTTTGAAGAATGCATGCAAGCAGGGGGTAGAGGTGCGCAATGAATGATTGTCAAAACAATACTTGCCAATATTTCAAAAAAATTGGGGAAATGTATAAATAAGTTATTTACAATAATTTTATCATACTAAAATAGATTTTGAGGAGCACATTTTGTGGCTTACAGAAGAATTCTGAAAAGACAGATATTATTCCAAACAACGAATTCTGATCTATTAAAACTGCCAATGAAGATGTTATTCATATGACACTAGGAAAGGAATAATTATTCATTCTGAAATAATTTCTTTCAAATTAGCAATATGTAGAAGCAAATTTAAATAGTTCATTTCGCAGCCGAAAATTTTAGATAATACATTTTTTAATAAAATATTACAATACAAAGGGATTTTCTAGATGAAAATCATAAATATATTTGACATTTTTTCACTCATATCATATTGTGGAGGCCCAATTAAATTTAAGCCAATACTATATAAATCCAAAACTAAATTGGCAGCAGTTGAACGAATTCTAAATCACAATGTGTTTTTACCAACAGCGTAGTATAAACAAAATGATGCGCTTTGAATATAGAATTCTTCGTTAGCCAATGATATTCGAAAGAGCCCATCTCCTCAAGGCCCCACGAAAAGCAATTATTTGCACTGAGAATGATTTCATTACGCGTCGCGTTAGTACGAAGAAATCTTTAACAAAATTTGCACTTTGTTGATTGACTATTAAGCGTATACGTAGCAATTCATTACTAAATGTCGCTCCATCATTTCTTAATATATATTAAACGGAATATTTAAGTTCAATCAATTCAAAATATGGAAATTTGTATTCTCATTAAATATTTAGAGCTTTAGATATATTTTTAAGATTCTCTAGTGGGGGTGTGCTCCACAGGCCCCTACAACGCGACGCCACTGCTTTAGACAAGGCATCATTGCTAAAGAAACTTTTTATTGCGTCTGCAGAAAAATTACAACTGACATTGATCATTTTCGCGTATAACTTAAACATAAAAAACTACAATTTAAAACGTTGAAACGCCCCCTTTTAGTACATAAATTCACTTGGTTAGATGCGAAAAGAATAACATCGAATTTAATTAAAATGACACTGAGAAAATGTTCAAACCTAGATAATTTGAATCAAATGTGCTAAAAATCAGCATATCATTTTAAAAATATAAACTAACATATGTTAAAAATAAAAAAGGTTAAATAAGATTTACAGACCACGAAAAACTGGTTTTCAAACTTGAGATGATTTTGTTTGCAAAGTCCAACATGAAGTTGCTCTTCTACTAGGTTCTCATTGAAGTTGAATGCTAAAGAAGACATTCATTACATAGTGGTAAAATGAAATATTAAATATAACTAATGATAGAAAATAACTATAAAACTGAAAACCTCAAACATAATATGATTCTAACATTTGTAAAAAAAACACTTAGTGCATACCAATTACAAAATCATTTCATCACGCTTAATACAGTCATTTGACCAAAATACATATGAAAAGTTTTTTCTCAAAACTGAATTTTCATGCTACTTTCTACCTAGCTAAGCAAAATATTCGTTGTTTATCAATTGCGACTAGAAATATTTTTAGTTTCTTCCCCTTAACCTTAAACAGCCTGTGGAAAACCTTCTAAATACATAAACACTAAGAAGGGAGAGAATTTAAATCTTTTCAAAAATTAGAAATTTTCAAAGAAATCTTGTTAATCTTTTCAACAACCTCTGCCACAACAATACGCTTTAATAGGAATTTTCAACATTGCATTAAAATATGTTCCCCCAATACACCTACCCATGTCCCAAGAAAATTCTTTGTAAATGTGGAAAAACGGTTTGTTCTTTAAAAAGGACGCCAGGCTGTTTATGGTTAAAATTACTTGAAGTAAAATAGATTGCAGCAATTCTTTATTAATCGATTAATATAACAATGATAAAGAAATATAATATAGATGAAAAGATGTTCAATTGCGTACCACAGTCACGCACAAGTTCATTAACCAAATGAGTGCATATGTAAAACGGCTTTTTGAAACTAAGGACGAAAGATAACGGTAGAATGCTGGCATGATTAGGTGTAAACGAGTTTGCATACTCAAGTGGAGGTACTGGTTTCACCATTGTCCGGCACTGAATTTTTCGGGGATTAGAATTGTGAACCATACCAATCTTCACTCTTACACCAAGGTTTTCTGGGAAAGGATCTAAAATCAAACATAATATATTTTTCTCAGAAGGGTGGGGGATAAAACTATAATCACCTGATTTCTTGATTGTCATTTGAGAGCCAGATTTCACATCTAGTACTTGCAGGGGGTTCAAGAAAAACGTCATCTCATACAGACCGCCTAAAAGAATAATTAACACACAAAAAACAATTTGAAAACTTACCAAACTCGGGAGTAATGAGGTAGCCAAGTGGACCTTGTTGGATAGCAACGACCACATCACTAAGATCTCTAAAAAATTTACAAGCTGAGAAAAACAATTAAAATCAATATTTAACTTGTAATACTATGAGGAGAAAATTATGTAACAGAGAAAGTACAATAATAGAAGTTTAAATGACGACCAACAATATAAAATTGAAATGTGAAGTAATAAGAGAACAATCAATCCACGTTTAATTGTTCATATCTTCTTAGTTATACTGATGTTTCTTTTAATAAATGCATCAAAAATTAAACTGTGCAAGTGGTCGTCTTACAATGTTTAAAAGTGCATGTTCAACACAAACTAAGTTAACATCCAGAGAAAACAGTAGATGTAATAAATAAATTTATGTGAAACATTAGAAAATGTGTGCCTTATTTTAATGAAAAAACAAACATTTATGAAAATATTTCATTAAAATGAAATAAAATGTAGAGATAAATCGCAAAGATGGAAATTTTGATTTACGATTGCCTCAGGCGATTTTACAAATATCTAAATTCTAGCACATTAACAAGCAGAGATGGAATCGGATCCGAAACTTTTAAATTCGATCCAGATACGAAACCTAAATTTTCGTATCCTTTTTGGATCTGAATTTAAAAATGTTGATATTTTACAATTGTAACATAAGCTCTTCAAAAGCTCAAATCGAGAGTTGTTTTATGTGACTCTGCTTTGTCCCAGCGATTACAAAATGGGGCTAAAATGACAATAGTTGAATGGGCACAATGTTTTACGAATAATGAAATTAATTCACCAAACTTCGTTTAGATTGAGATAATTAACAGGAATTCAATGTAAAAATTTTAGATCCGAAACAGGCATAAGAATGACATGTGCTTGAACATCGGGTGGGGGAGTGCGGTATTTAGTGTAATGGAGATAAATGGAAGTTGTTACTTAATTTTTCTTTAAACAAACCGTACAAAAAGCCACGAAATTTTTATTTATAGTGAAAAACGTAATTAATAATCAAACAAAGCTTATTGATTAATAAGTTTTTTTTAATCTGGTCTGTTCTCTATTTTCTCACTATACAATAGTTTGTTTCCGTTTCTCGCAGTTAGTGCGTTTCAGTGTAATATTATGCAAATGTAATAATTACAATAGCGATTTATATAATAAAATTGGATTCATAATGTTCACCACAAAACCCCGCACTTCGAACACATCTATTCATAAGCAGAGGTCCATGCCTCTAGTCATCAAATACAGCATGACAACGCTGCTATAAGCTCTCTATTCACTTAGTCATTTTAGCAAATTTAGAAATTGACAAAAACAGTGATATAAGAGTTTTCTCTGTTAATACTTTTTCATTATTCATCGAGGCATCGAGATTAATTAATTGTTCCTTCGTATTATATGCATAGAGATTGATAGATGAAAAATTATAAAAACATTGCGTTACAGATATTACTAACGTATCATGCGTTAGGACGGTGTTAAGATTGTGGATGTCTTGTTCGAGAGCAGTCCAACATTCCAAAATCGAAGAACATTTGCCTGGCTCCAAATATGTGGGCTGGTATTTATCACATAACATCTTTAAACATTGTCGAAATTCCTACAATCAGTGTTAAAACATAACGTAAGCAAACCATACCTTAAAATTAGCATCTCGCAAATAGGCCGCAAAATGTTTGACTGATTCTGGGGCATTCCGTCCCAAAACATAGCGAACATCGAAAACCCCACCATTGATTAATAAGTAGACAGTTAGAGAAAACACTTCTCCAGCCAATTGAAGGGCCCGACAAACGTCATGATTAATCTTCAGGTTTTCAGGCACAATCGAATTTTGAATACGCAACCTAGGGACAATATCAATGACCAAACATAGAAGTACATCCAATGAAATAATAACAATAATTAAAGTAAACATTAGGCAAACGTGTATAACGGACAGATATCTAGACTGCAATTTTGCAACCAACATATTTTTGTAAAAATATTGAGGAATAGAAGGAAAAAGTTACACTAAAAAACTTTATCGCATATCATGCAGAACAAGACGGATAAAATTTCATCTAATAAAGAAATGGAATATGCATTTCATCCACTGATAAAATCTGTAGGACGGAATCACCCAAAAGTGAAAGAATATGACGATGTATGCCCTGGAAGAAATTTAAAAATATACCTGCTTTTTCTACTCTTTGTTTTGAAAAGATCTATTGGGGGTAAAACCTACATTGCTGACACCTTGAAATGACAATGAATATATCTCACTACTTATTTTTATTCAAAAGTTCTATTGTATGAGAGTTTCTGGGTAAATAAGTCTTAAAGTTGTGAATAGTAATTTACAAAATATACATAAATTTAATAACACTTTTAATCAAACAGAAGATTTCATTCTTAACAAAAGAATTTTATAAATAACAAGTTTACATAACTCGGATAATGCTTTAGTAAGATTGAATTTTACCGAAAATCACTTGCACATTGTTGCAGTTCTTCAATCATGCCTTGAATTCCAAGCACTAAATAAAGAAAAATGTTAGAACATAAACAACATGTAAATGAAATTATTGCAAACTACGCTGCAGATGGCATGACATGTCATTTAAATAAATTAATCAAAATATCAAGGACAAAATTAAATTTAACAAAAACTTTATTTTGATGCATTAATTTAATTGCCTAAGAAACTCAGAATGCTTTATATGAATAATTTATTATTGAATGACATGTAATATAAAAACATATGTTGGACAAATAGCTACATGGATTATATATAAAATCTCAATACAGCCCAGCAGCGGCGGAATGATTCTTTCGATCAGCATGGACTTAAAATAATTAAAGGAATAATATAATTGTAGCATAAGGGTTTTCTGTTAAAATTCGAGATGATAGCGCTCTTGAATAGATTGACAAATACTCATATATTATCACAGATCTCTGCACTGAAAAAATGCAGGATTCCAACCAGGTATGCAAGAAATGATACCGGTTCAGAAAACCTAAACACAATTCAAACCCGTAATTATACAAATTAATTTTTCAATCTTTCACAATGAAAAGAGTTATGGCATGAGGGACATAAATCAAACTCGGACTACTAAGTAGAAACATTCAAATAAGAAATTATTTGATTAAAATAAATATCAGTTACCTGAACTTCTTTCACTTTGTATTCTCTGTTGCTCTCGTTGTTCATAAACACCTTCCTAAATGTTGAATTAATAATAAATTATATGAAAACTCATTACAGTTTGTTTGTAGAGCTCGCCTTTTACATCACCCCATTTGGAAATCAAGTTTGACAGTGAATACAAATCATCTACGAGTTCAATCAGTGGAGGCTTTAAAATGGTTTTATCCAAATTTTCACCTAAATATCAAGTGTATGTATGCTTTACACTTACTGACAAATAGTAATGAAAATTGTATATCCCATAAATAAAACAAACTGGATAAATTTCAACGACTGAGTAACCTTGAAAATGAACGATCAAGCTTCAAAACACGTTAAAATACATTACACTACAAATTGGTTTAATCCATTCCTGATTGCTCCTAATTTAAATTTGGAAGTTTTTGTTGACAATGAGAACCAATAAAAATTGTGATGGCATATCTTTCAAAGGCCTGTGGTGATATATTTTCTTAAACAGCCTCAATTATTAATAAAAAACTGCCCCATTATAGTATTCTTGCAACTTTTTTTGAAAATTTTTTTGAGTTTGCTAGAGCAATCCGATACGTTACAAACATATAATAAAATTGAATTTTTCTTTTTCAACAAATTGTTTATAAATTTACTGCATTTGTGCTAATTTGCATGCACTGTTGCTTGGTAAATGAAGTTATATTTTCGGGCCTTTTTTGAACTATCTTTTCACTACCTCGGACCAGGCATGGCCAAAGCCCAGTCCGGCTCATCCCATATTAATCTATGCTACCAAAAGCATTTAATTACTTCAAGTGTGCTTTGCTTGCAAACTTAGTTGAATTATTTTGTCTTATTGAGCAAGAAGTGAAATTTAAATTTTTTCAATGATAATTTCAAAATGCAAATAAATTTAGGTTTTTTTACAACCGTCAATGGTTTCTTCAAAAGATATGAAATGCCTATAACTGCCAAATTAATATTAAATATTATATTCCTTTTTATTTAAAGCTATGTCCCATTGCCATTGTAGATCCATTAAGCGGCGCCATTGCACAAATTCGCTTGTTTCTGGTCATTCTAGTTTAGTGTTGCGTCTACAGAACCCAAAATTGTTAAGGTCAGTTATTGCTAACATAGTATTTAAAACGAACTATCGTCTTATCATTAGGTATGGGGAAAATGTGAGAATAATAGATGTTCTATTGAAACTATAGTTAAGATTTTTGTACACTAATATAGGGTAAAAAACGATGACAAATTCAATAACATAACACGCGTTTTATATGTAAGAAATAGGGGAATAAATTTGTGTACACCGTGTAAAAGCCTGGTCATGTAAAATGCTACATTGCTTTTATATCTAAAACGCTTTAAAAAGTTTAGTCCTTCTAGTATTAGTAAATGTTTAATATCAATTAATTATAATGATTCAAGAATGGAAAATTAGTTTTCGAGCGACTCCTGCGAAGTCGGAGTATTATCATTTCTCGTTTTAGGAATTCTCAAAACTAATTCCTAATGGGACCTACCTTCATGTATAATATAGCTAAAATACACTCAATCGTGACTGGAAGATGAAGCAAAATTGCGCTCGCTTTCCTACTTTGAATAACTGCTTGGTGATTTCCTTAATCACGTTTGATGCATTCCTTCATTAAGTCTTGAACAAAGATGCTGTGTCAACACAAAAAATAGCGAAACTTTATTTTATAAATTTCAGGTTTTTAAATTTAACAGACGTTCCATTGTTCTTTTGTTTCAAGTGGTTATTTGCTCAGATACAAAAGTGTTTGATGCTTATATGAGTTGTCTTGCACCTCCAGTATAAAGCAAGGTTCTGTTTGGTTAATTTACATATTTCTTTTGCTTTAATATTACTTGAGAAACCTAGTTATATATATATATATATATATATATATATATATATATATATATATAATGTATATAGCTCCCGTTGTAGACCTTTTTGCTAGGAATAATACCGTCTTGCAAAACTACGTTTTTAAACTTAAGCAATCATCTTATTTTGCGAAATTCAAGTGTTTGTATTGTATAAGACCATTGCTTAACACTGGAAGCGCCGGATTTTGTTATCAACTATGCTAAAACATTTAAATTTCAGGTCAATTGACCCATTTGGCAGTTCTAGAGTGAAATTTGCCTTACACAAAACTCATTGAAAGTAATTGTCACGTCAAAATAAAACTATCTCTTTGAACATAAAATTACTTTGGTTGTTACATTTATAAACGGAATTGTCTTCGCATAAGCAAAGTTGACAAATGCATTGAGTTTTCTTAAACAGTATGCTGATTTTATAATGCTTAGAAAGCTGATATTTTCGGTTTAGCACATTAAAATATTTTGCCTGCAGTTTTTCAGTGACTGTTTTCTAGAGATCTAATTGAAGTTCGATTGGTTCTTTGTAATAAATATTGAAAAGAATAGGCATTATAAGGTAAACTATTGTAATGGACTATTCATCCTCTTGTAATTAAGGATAGCATTAATGATCTAAAAATAGGATTAGAAGCACAAGCAATTCAAATTCAACCTGTATTCTTACCCAGGGATAATACATGGCTTTTTCTGATAAATGAGGCCACTTGCTCGTCGTTCGGTGGCTGAACTACAACTTCAATCTACGATCAAACGACTTAAAAATCAGTCGTCGGAGAGGTTACATTATTGTTGTTGCTGACGTTAATAATTCTAATATTAATTCTAATGGCCTAAAAAATTTAGTTCACTTATTAACATTTACTGCAAAAAATATTTTGGATTGCGTGTATGTTAGCAACCATTTGAAGCTGTGTCTGTTTTGGAATGCATTGAAGTGAATTTGGATAAAGTCGCTATATTATAATTTTAATGCCTTCAAAGCTAAATTCAAGTGAAAATGGGATCGGAATGCGGTTACAAACAGTGACTACCTAAGATGCATGCAATACTTATAGTACAAATGAAGAACTTGTTACTGTAGTATCGAATTTTGCACTCAGCTCCTCAGATGTTGCTACATTGTTTAAGCAGTGCAACCCTATTAAGTCAATAAGACCTGACAATCTACCTAGGTGGGTTTTCGAAAACTATTGCACAGATCTTTCTGAAATATTTGCTACTATATATATAATAATAATGTGTCTATTGGAAATCACCCCACGCAATGGGAAAGAGTTCCTATAATCAAGAAACCTAAAATTGAATCTACAGTAGACCGTAACATTCGACCAATCTGTCAAACCAGTATCCCATCATGGTGTTTTGAGCGCCTTATTTTGTCAATTGCCATCCAGACGTTGCAACGAACTAATGATGGCTATCAGTTTGCCTACCAATGTGAATTGTCCATCGTAGAACCAATTATTGCATTCACACATATTATTGTAGCACAGCTTGATGATATAGATGATATAGTAGCAATAAACCAACTGAAAAATCGTATCATTTAAGATTCTCTGATGATACAGCTTTACTATCCGTAATCAAGCATAGTAGCACAAAAGAAGATTTTAAAGAAGGCCAAAATAATGTTAACTTCATTTGTGATCAATTCAATGATACAAATCTTTTGCTAAATAACAATAAAACAAAAATTTTTTTCGAATAATAATAAAAATAAAGAACTGCTACAATATGGAAAAAACAATCTCCTTTGCACAAATTGACACAGCATTGAATCTGTCACATATTGCAAATATCTGGGTGTTATAATTTATAACATATTACCGTTTGAGAAGCAAATCTACTGTAGTTGCACGTCAATATCTGAGAACAAATTCATTACCTGACTTCCTATAAAAACTAAATATTACTTACTACTGTTTAGTTTGTAACTCTTTCCTTTTTATCATAATTGATGCGTGAAATAAAACTTTTATTTATTTAATACAAGTCATGGTATTAAGAAGATGGCAATTTTTAATTAAGGCAATATATTTCAACAGCTACTAACCAAAAAGATAAAATATTCTATATTTAGAGATTCTACTTACAATTTGGAAAACTGATAAATCTCCAAATAGCGTCGATAAATGTACAAAATAAAAAATAAAATACATAAGTTATGAACAAGAAAATTTTCTTTTCAGGCTACGAATATTATTGTCTTGTTGTAGTATAATCAATACTATAAAATTTGTAACCTAGCCAAGATTTTATACAGATGAACTTTGTTTTAGAATTAATTGCGTAACAAGTTTGCGAAATTGCTTTTTTAATAAATTTGATCTGTTGAGGGAATTCATTCCATTGTCTTATTGCATTATTTATAAACGAATGCTGTTTAATTTTAGATTTATACTTGGTTATAGTAAATCTTTGGTTAAACTTGTAATTATAAAGTGGGATTAATTTGGCAATTTTATAAAATTATAATTTGAATTAGCTGTTTAAGACTTGGGATTGATTTCATAAATGAATCTTTTCAAAGCAGTAGAATTTTTTTTACAAACATTAATGGCATATTTATATTGAATTTCAAGTCTGTTAATTAGTTCTTCGCTTATGTTCGAAAACAAAATACTACTATAATTAAAATGGCTAATTACCAATGAACAGAGAAGTTGAATAATTGCATTTTCTGGTAGTTGGATTAAAATATGGCTTATAGTTTTTATACCCCTAGCAAATTTCCTTTAGAGTGATTTAACATTTCCATTAATCATCAATTTTTAGTCAAATGTAATCTCTAAATATTTAAAAGGTGAAATCTCAGGTAATTTTTTAAACGATTTTTTTAACATTATGAGGAATAAGTAAACAAAATTCAGTTTTTAGCATTAACTAGGAAACTGCCCGTGCTATGCACGGGGATTTCAATGGGCTGTATTAGATATTTAACAAATGAATAAACTTTAAACAAACCATATGTTGTGGTTTTAATATTTTAGAAACGAAATAAATGTAATAAACGTAATAAATGTGATCATCACTGGTAAAATGATTTTTATTCAAAATTTTAGCATAGGACACCCCAAAATTAACCACTATTATTATCCATACCCATATGCCTACGTTTCTCATATAATATTTTATGATTGATTGAGTGGGATCATCAACAATGTATTGAACACCTGCATCTTATTGAAAATAGCAATTGAGGAATATTAACTAAATCCAAGAATATTCTAATGCATTCAATGATTAGTTCATTAACCTATGCAAATACTTGGACCTTCAGTGCCACTTACATTTGAAAAATCTAACTACAAACGCCCCCAAAATTCTTTTTTATTCCGATTTGTAACTCGATACGAAGTTCTTCAAGCAAAAAATAAGCTAAAAATTAATAAATCAAGCCCACCTTCTGAAATACCGGCAAGGTTTATTAAAGATTGTGCAAAATTCATTAGTAGTCCTTTATGCCATATCATCAATCACTGCATAAAACTAAATACCTTCCCATCAATGTCAAATTAGTAAATGTTACTCCTATATATATAAAAGAGATAACCCACTAAGATATCACAATCACCGGCATATGTCAATTACCTTCGAAAAACTAATATTTTACCAAATAAACATTTATCTCTGTAACAAATGAATTATTTCGAATATTCAATTTGGATTTCGCAAAACTCACTCCACTTTTGATGTAACACTTTACGTTACTGAAAATTGGAGATTTTGTTTCGATAATGACAATTTTGTCACAATTGCTTAAATCGATTTGTCCAAAGTATTTGATTTCATTGATCATTATATTTTTCTTAGAAAGTTAGAACACATTAGTATGGTGCTACTTAAGTGATCGTTTTCAAATAGTAAAGGTGTTCCACAGAGTACTATTCTAGAGCCTCTTTTTTCATTGTATATAAATGAATTAAATGGCAATTTAAGGAATGATTGTCGAATAATGCAGTATGCTGACGGCACATGATAATCAAATAGAAACATCAATTGGTAAACTAGAAACCAATCTCTCAACTGCTAAAATATTTTAATATGCACCATTTAACTGTAAATCGCTCTAAAACAGAATTCTGCGATATGTCTCCCTTTCATACAGATATAATTAATAGCACATTTTAAATTTTTCGGGGTTAAAAATTACTCAAGTCGAATCCTTCAAATATCTTCGAGCATCAATGGATAATAAATTGAACTATTCAAAGCATATACGCATAGTATTAAGCAAATGACATGAGAATTAAAACTATTTCACACGTAGGAAATTTTGAAAATTCCAAAATGAAATCAAGGTTGGTAAACACTCGAGTATTAAGTCATTACAGATACTGTAATGTTCTATTTAATAACATGAACGACTCATTAATAAATAAAATCGACTCACATATTAAATGGGCAGCAAACATTTATAATAATTAATCGACTATGGGATATTTCAAATCAGCGCTCACCTTACAGTACACTGCAATTCTCGTTATATGCACATTCAACTTATCATTCGAGGACTTCTGAATTCAAAAAAGTGAAGTTTAAACAGCAATATCTTAAAAATTCATTTTTAAACTCAACAATTGAACTATGCAATAACTTACTAATTGAAATAAAACAAATCAAAAGTCGCAGAAAATTTAAAAGTCAAACCAATGACTACCCCCGTAAGTAATATATCCCTAAAATCGGTTCTAAGTCATGAAAAGGACTTGTTTTTCAAAAAAAAATCATTAATTAAAATAATTAGTAATAAACTGGATAAACTGTAAATTCTGTATCCATTGTGTCAGTATTTTTTGTACTTCACGTTATTATTGACGCATTAAATGCAGTATTAGCAGCTGTTGTTGAAGTGTTTAATTATGTCATTGCACTACACTTAGTAAGAAATTCTATTCTATTGAGTCAAAATCTGTATAAATATCCAAGCAAAGCAATTGCGACATACTTATTTTATCTAAGGAATTCCTCCAGTGTTCAGTAGCTTGGACAAGAACAAAGAATCAGAAATTAAATATTTTTCATGTGTTCGTCAATTTGAACTGATAAATTGGGGATGTTTCTTAAAAACCAGTGTTACATGAGCGTTTTTCAGAATATCAGAGAAAATGCTAGTTTTGATGCATTCATTAAAAATAAAATTCAGTGGTTTATTAATAATTGCGGGGCCATTTCATTTATTCGATTTGAGTTTTTTATTACTTTGATCATCTCATAAGTAGTAGCATATCTGAAGTTAAAAGTGGGAATATTATTTTTGTATGAATATGTTCTCCTTCATAATTTCCGTTTAAAAGATTTTTTTGAGAATTAGTCAATTGATTAATATATCTCAATTTGTTTCTCTAATTGAATCCGTTAAAATTTTGTTCTAATAGTTACTTTAAAATAAATTTCTGGCATTTCTGTAACGACAAAAACTTTCGTTTGGTTTTAATTGTGGTAGTCTCTATGGCCTTGATTTTTTTTATGCAATGCTTACGCTTAGAGTCAATCCAAGGTTTACTATCATAATTATTTTTTTGAAATGAATAATTAGATAAATTTAGTTAGAAATTTTTTTAACATATTATTTGGTCATTAGGCTGAATATACATCGTTCCAATTTTGTACGCTTAGCTAAGATTTAACCTTAGCAATATTTTCTCTTAAATGGTCACGGATGATAATACATTTTCTAATTTACTGTTGTTAAGGATCTTTAATAATATTAATAAAGACATTAGACTAAAAGAGTTATATTTCGCTCAAATTGAGCATCGCCAATACACAAAATATTCCCTCTAAATATACACTATTTTATTAAAAGATATTATGCAATTAAACGTTGATTATAGGTCATTTATGCTGATATATGTAATCATCTTTGGTGTTAAGACTTGGTTGAATTGATCGTACGTATATACTTTAGATTATTATTAAATCTTTGGGGATGGTAGATCCTAAAACTTTAATGTCATAATTGAATCCACATTTTCTTAGGTATTCTGATGTTATTGACTTAGTTTTATGCTTTTGTATTAGTTTTTTTAAGCTGTCTGCTAATATATATAATATAGTCCAGACCATTTACATAAATTTAGGTATATCCGTAGCCTAGGCACCGTAAAATTATACATATTAAAATATAAAGCAAAAAGTTTCTTAGCATTTATATCTTTGCTAGAGTTAATTGTGGCGGTCTTGTAGTGACTTTAGAGTAGGTACGGTGATTATTGCGGTGGAAACTGAGCGTGATGATTGGCAAAGCAGCGAGGTGTTGATGGGCACGATACTGCGATTTACTTAATTGGAAACGCGATCGAAAATTGAATGAGGACGGTGCTTGATGTAGAGATCGGTGAAATCAGTGATTCCTCAAAAAACGCTTTGATACAGATTACAAGATGTCTGCAGACTGCAAAAGATATATGTTTCCATTTTTTGACGAAAAGCTTTTTATTAATGCTTTTACTCAAATGGTCTACTTGTTTAATTGATTAAAACATGAGAATGGTGCGACTTCTAAGTAATATCTAGCGGCGGAAAAGAAGCACGCACAGCATCCATTACCTAAGCCCTTAAAGATTGAAGTATAATAAGTTCTTTTCTTCATAATTTCATTTATACCGCCGATAATTACAATGTCTTTTAAATGAGTTGTGTTGGTACTTCTTCAAATGTGGTACTACATCCATTGTCTGCTATTACAAGTTTGAATTGAATTTCGTTCTTAAACTGGATAGCAACATCCTCCTGTAGTTCAAAGAGCAGATTATGAATAGTAAGCAGCTCCTCTTTAGAAAGATTGCTGAGTTGTGCAAGGGGACGTAACGCGGCTCTGTTCTCCCGCTATGAAATTCTCACTACCACTCAGTGGTACTGACTGACCGCGCCGAATTCATAAGTGATAATTCACACATTAATACTAAGTCGCTTTAGCTAAGGAGCATAATACACAACGATATAAATCAATAAATTTTGAAAAAATTCAATGATATAAAAATAGTAGTTAATCATTCATATAATATGAATAAAAAAATACACAAATTAACAAAAACCTTTGTAAATGTACTACATTCTTTAAAACTTATATTTTTTGCGCATACCACAGTTCCAATTTTATAGAGTCTTAAATATAACAAGTTAATATTTCAATAATAAATGTATAGAATAATTTAATAAATTAATCAATTAAAAGTATTTAAAAACCAAATAAAAAACACTAACATAGTTATAGAAAAGAAAAGCTTGAATACAAATGGCGGGGTTTTAAATTTTATAATACTAACTGTTCAATATACCTCATCCAAATTTGCAATAACTCGAACAACATAGAGTTGCTGCAAAAAAAAAATTGACATTTTATTGAGCTAAAAACTTAACCCAATAAAAACAAACACATATTGACACAATATTACTAGGTTTTGGTTAATGATATTCGATAAGATCATAATTGAATGTCAATTTAACAATGTTCTATTTACCTTGGAAAATTTACGTCTATGAACCCACTAAATTAGCACAGAATTAAAAAACCAAGACTTTCACAAAAGATTCCCTTTAAGCTATACCGTGCATAAGCTACAAGGTGATTTTTTATACACTAGCATCGATTCGAAAAAATACATTTTCAAGATTATAAATTGAGCAATGCAGATCTCTAAATGTGAAAAATTGAATCTGTTTGCAAATGCTTGGATTTGTTATTACAATACATTAATAGACTATTAATAAGCATAATACCACTTGCAAAAGATGTTGCAGAAGAATAAAATTCTGTAGTGAAAATCCCTAAAGATTCCCCCATTTTTAGGAATAAACTTGTCCTGAAGTAATAGTTTAAATATTTTTCTAAGTATTATAAATTTTTTGGTTCTGTAACACTTCCTCTAATTTCATTTCCACCAAATATTCAAGATTGTTAAAGAGATGATTTCAATGAAATTAAAATAATATTTTTAATAAATAAATGTATTTCTCTAAAATGTATTTTAATTAGCTTTCTATGTTGTTTATATTGTTGAAGTATAGAATTTAAACCAAATAAATGTCATAATTATATGGGGGATGTTCCATAAACCGGGTCTGTCTCACTTTCCCCAAGTCTGACGTCAGAATCTATTAAATAGCATTAGAGAGACAATTTGAACGAAATTGTAATTATATAATTGAATAAATATATATATTTCTTTAAACTTTATTTTGATTCGTTTTTTATGTAGTTAAGATTACTGAAATACGGAATTACAAGTAAATAAATGTAAATATGTGCCATAAGTATAAGCATTGACTGTTACATATTATATATGTATATACTCAAGTATTAACTGCTTTTAATGCAGGGGTGTCATGAGAGAGCTGACTCCCAATCATTGTTGCCATGCTAATTCTACATTCTAGTAAAATACATATAAAAAAAATACATTCAACATTTTCAAAGTTAACATCAACTCTCGATTACTGCTAAAAGGAATAGAATAGTCTGCCAGCACAAACAATAAATACTAGCTGATCAGGAAATGTATCAGATATATAATAAAAAAATAATGAATGAATGTAAAAAATTTATTACCTATTACAATAAAGTACAAACTACAAAAATAATTAACATAATTAAATTTCTATTTTACATCTAAACAGGACTACTAAATGTTTACTAAATGCAAATGACGAACTTCAACATTTATTATTATAGAACATTTTTACATATATTTACTTGTAATTCCATATTTCAGCAATCTTAACTACATAGAAAACTAATCAAAATAAAGTTTAAGGAAATATATATATTTATTCAAATATATAATTACAATTTCATTGAAATTGTGTCTCTAAAAGTATTTAATATTTTGTGATGTCAGACTTGGGGAAATTAGTTTGATGGAAGTGAGACAGACCCCCATAAACAACTACCCTTAGAGTTATTTTTGCAATTTTGTCTATAACCTTTAAAAGTAAAAAACCATGATGTTTGGAGATTTTTTTTATTTCAGAATTTCAATTTTACAGATACAAAGCAGTTTTTATATAGATAATTACAATATCAAATCTTGTACCATATGCATGCTATTGGTTTTTTCAACTGCTGAATTGTATGAACATATTATTTTCATATTTCAAGATTCCTTGGCATATAAGCATGTCTTTTATTCTAACTACATATGGTCACAGGGGTGATTTCTTGATAGAGAAAGTGTTAATTTCCAAAAATGTATCTCCATATTATTGTAGAATCTCAGGGTGCACCTAGCAGCTCAAGTGGTACAGAGGTTGCAGAAGATTACCATCACCAAGAGCAACCTGTGCTCTAACAAAACAAATGAAGATCAGTAGTTTGCCAATTTCATTGTAGAAAAAAGTAATTCCAAGATGGATAAAGTAGCGACCAATTCACATGGCATCTCACTGAAGCCATGTCTTTAGAATCCATCCTTACAATCCAAGGTGCTAATCATGTGTCTCAAGTTGTAATTTCTAGTTCAATAAAACAATTTATCTCAGTGTTTACCTTCTCAGCTCATGTAATAAAGATATTAAATAACATGTAGTTACCATGTATTTGTGTATGCCAATGGCATAGTATATTCACATTGTGTGATAGTTTGTGCATGTTTGATTGATAGATGTAGTAGTTCTTTTATTGCCTATTCCTATATGTAGCCTAAAGTGACCACAATATGGGCTCACATCTTTCATGGAGTGAGTTATCACCCCAGGCACAGCAGAGTTCCTCCCACATTATCACCAGATCTTACAATTGCATTATTATAAAATTCATACCAAAGCTAAAAAGGTTAGTTAGTGATAGAATAATAAAAGAGCAAATGTTATCCAGTGAGAACAAAATTTATTTGACATTTGCTTACATTGTGTTCCCTATTTATTACAAGAAAAGGTAAATATTTACCATTTTACAAAAGTTAGCTTGTTTCCCTCACAAATTAACTGAGCAATTACACATAATCTAAAGCTCAAGGGGACAATTTCTAAATTTGAAACTTAAGTTTGAAAAGATCACAAATTAATAAAATCACTAAACTAAATAGCATTAAATTAATTGTAGAGTGCCTAAATTTGAATAAAAATTAAACAAAGGCCCTGAGTAGTCATAAATGAAACACATTCCAATGATATGTGGATATGCATTGACAATTTATTATTAACAAAGTACCAAAAAATGATGCATACATGATTTTTGTATTTTATAGAAATTCATGATAAATATTTTTGCGCTTCTATTCTCACATCCCCCACATGTCCATTCAAAATTTAACTATGGTGGTGCCATGTAATGTCCTCTATTCAGATCAGAGTAACATTGTTTCAACTTGGTAAATTATATATTCCTTATTGCATCAATTACCATTTCACATAATCTAGTTTGCACTTGACATCATAATTGGAGTATGTGTAGAAGTGGTTTCTCTAGAATAACAACATATTTTTACCACATTATTGAGGCTATAAAAATGTGTTGGCATTTTACACAAAGATTGATAAACAGAGTTTTGCTTTAAGATATTTTCTTGGCAAATCATCTCAATAATTCTTTTCATTGTCCCTCAGTTCCCTGAGAAAAGTTTCCTTGAAAAACTAGCTGATATGGGTGAGGGGTTATGCAATAAAAAATAAATTCAGCAGAGCAATATAAAGCTAGTTTGCTACAGATTAGCATACTTTTAATCCATCTAAGTAAGCACAGGAAATCCATAAATTTTCAACTTAATTAATTTGTTACAAAACAGAATAATACTAAGATTTTTATATGGTTTCTTAATGAAGCTCAGATGCTATGAATGTTACTAAGTAATGTTTAGTACATAATTATTTTAAAGTATAAAAGGATATAACAACTCTTTTTAGGTAGCTCCAAAAACAAAGGTTGAAGTAAGTAAAAGATCAATTATTCAACAATTTATATTCATTCAATATTGTATGTATGTATGGGGACATAATTAAGAATAGGACAGTTTCTGATCAAAATATATTCTTAGTAAAACAAAAATAACATGAAAATGAAAACTACCATAGGCATTTGGTGCATAATTAAACTAAAGAATCTAGCTGATTCAAGTTAAATTTATATATATTTTGTGCCATCCTTAAAATGATTAGAGAATTAATTATTTGAAATATCCTATTTATGTTAAATCTTAGTTGTGACAAACAAAAAATAATCTGTTAAATTTTATGACAGAGAATCAAGGACAAACTCAGAGGGGTTTTGAGTGGTTGGTACTTTTTATCAACATACAAAATCTTGAAACCAACATAGGGAACCCTGAGATCAACATGGCATATCTTTATGACAATATGAACAAAAATTTAGCAAGTTTTTACATTTCAAATTCAAGTTCAAGTTTTTTCTAATTTCAAGTTTTTTAGAGTGAAATACAATTTATTATATGATAATTCCTAGTTTTGCAAGCTTAAAAGAAAGTTTTGTTACTCTTTCTTTTTTATATATTTAATTTATTTAAGATAAATTCAAGCTTAAGTATTATAGATGTTTGGGTTTAGTAATGTACTCACAGAATTCTCAATTTCATTATTTGTTCTTGGTTAAATTGTTAGGTAATAATTAATTGTGAATATCTAGTTGTTAATATGAAACTATATCAAATGAAGGAATAAATTAATATATTCTTTATATTCTTTGAACTATTAATTAGTCACTCTTAAATTTATTAGAGATTATTTGTGTGGTTGTTCATTAATCTCTTAGGAATGTCTTACTAGAAACTTTTATTTTATTAAAAACAAAATCAAATTATTTTTAGCTGCTTAAATGCTTAGTTAAAATACTAAACACTTGTTGATTGAATTCTAAAAAATATATTCCTTAACAAATCATCATCTCCAGTTAAGAGACTATATAAAAATCTCTGTTTTCTTTCTATGCAAATTGGACTAACAATAACACTTCTAAGAACAGACTTTAATGAAGAAATTTAATTTACAAGTAATCTCTATTTTAAAGTACAACAAAATATATCATTTAATCATAACTAAAAAAAACATTGTTAAATAAATACAATAAACCATAGTCCAACTCTAAAATTGCAAGCAGGAATAGAATTAAATTTAAAATGAGATTACAACTAAAACACATCAACCAATGTGATATGGTTCTCACTGTACTTTCCTTTTTCTCCTTCTTATATTGGCCATCTTCATGAAGTAAGTCATTAAGGAAGACAAGTATTGTAAGCTTATTGGTCAAGTAATGACTCCACTGTAGACTGTCACTTAAATGCAGAAGACATGACACTATCTGACAGTCAGGGTATAATGGCCATACTGTAGAGTCACCCAGGGCCCTATTTTTTGAACTTATTATTTCTGGCACTCTGAAATGGGTTTATGTCTTTTTGACATTTTGATTCTTTGATGCTGCTACCTTATTAGTTTCAATTTCTTTTAATCAATTTTGGAATTTTGAGTATAGTAAATTTGATAGTGTTAGTTTTTATCCCCTCAATTTAAATTACATGTCATTGCTCATTTAACTTTGCAAGGGAAACTGTTCTTTGAAATTGTAAACAAATCAGGTAATAAGTTACAGATTTTTGTAATAAATATCTGAGACAATGTAGCAAAGCACACATAAATTCAGCTTCCTTCTATTGCATTTGATCTTTTGCAATCATTCATTTACTAACCTTTAGATTTTGTCAATCAAAGAGTTTGTTAATGATAATTATTGTGTAAGATCCAGCAACAATTCAGGAGGAAACTGCACTGGGTCTAGGGCAACAAATAGCTCTTTAACAGTGACAGCCCAAATTGTGGCCACTTTAGGTTACAGTTAGGTGTAGGGAATAACATCTTTTTTTTGATCTGTTTGTACATGCGCTTAAATTAACACCTTGCAAATATACAATGCCATTGGCAAATGTGATTGCATGGCAATTATGTGCCTGTTATTTATTATTTATTTACATGAGCTGAGATAAGAGAACTCTGAGATAAATTGTTTATTGAGCTACAACTTAATACTTGAGACACACAACTAGCACCTTGGCAAATAAGGATGTCTTCAAGGAAATGGCTTCAGTGAGATGCTGTGTGAGTTGGTCACTGCTGGAGTTCTTTTTGGAATGGAATTTCTTTATTTGTTAAGAAATCAGTGAACCACCAACATAACTGTTTTGTTAGAATGTGGGTCATTCTCTGCTATGGTAGACTTTCCAACCTTTGATCTAAACTCTTGAGTTACCCAGTACCACTAGAGTAGCCAGAGCTCCCCATGATTCTACAATACATAGTGAACACCACAGTCTGAACTTGAAATAATCCTGAAGTTTTCAAATAAAATCACCAGATTCAGGGTCAGTATTTATTAAATTGCAGCCATCATTTAAGTTTATAAAGCTTAATTAAATGGATTTGCCATTACATGACAACTGTTGCAGTGAACTTGAACATGCAGTCTTTACAAGGACCACTGAAGTTTGAAATTCTTAGGATTACTGAAATTCTTTGCTTAAACAATTATTAACCAATTCAAATAATTACACTATTATTGGGTCAGCTATATAGTCTTAATTTGTAGCAAAACTGAAAAGGTTGAAAATACCCAGAATTGAAAACTGCAGTCATCATTTATTTTCACTTATCTTACTTAAATTATCATGTTGCCAACATGACAACCATCAAAAGTAATTCAAACTAATATTTCTTATAAAAAGTCATCACAGTCTTATAAATGCTTATTAATACCATGAACTTTTGATAACAATATTTTGAAATTCAATGTTTTTAAGCAATTGTAAATGGTTACACCACAACATGGAAACTATAGCAGCTCAATTTTGCACCAAATCTAGGATTCTTGATTCAAGTGACTCTGAACAGTTTAAAGCCTAATTTGGTGTAGCCATTATTTAAGGTTTGTTATATATAATATAGTAAGTTTAGGCATTTGTAGGGGTCCACCACCTACTATCTGATTTTACACTTTTAAAATAACGACATTCTTAATAACTTGAGAAAATATTCCAATCAAACAGACTCTTTAAAAACCAGTGTCTCATAAAGACAATTTACTTGATATTGTCATTACACAAATAAAATCCATTATTATTGTTGCTCACAGTTTTGCTACAAAACAGTCCACATACAGTGTCTGAGATGCAAACAATGTACTAAGGAATTTTTTGTCATTCTTAATTCATTTAAATCAGAAATATGATGTGCTTCAAAATGATACTCTAAGGAAGCAATTAGTTCTACTCAAGGTGTTGGGAACACAAACCAAGTTTTGGAAAGAAATATTTTATTAAGACTATACATGGTGACTACATTAAAATAAAGAATGTAACTTCAAATCTTCCTGGTAGAAAAACTAAGTCTATTTCTATATACAAATAGCAAAATTGTTGAGCAGACAACTATAATCATTATTCTAACAAATATATAAAATATGATACAAACTTAAATTAATAACAGCTGAAAATGTAATGAAATAAATCTAAAAGCACAGTACTATCAAGAAAAGTATAAAATTACTTATCCCTAGTCAGATATCAAAGTGTACAAAAACACATGATTTCAGAAAAGAAGATACCTTGAAGTAAAAATGCAGGATGTAAAGAAGATGAGAGATAAGCTAACTTCAACTTAGCAACATTAACTCAATGCAAGTGCCAAGGGAAAGTTCAAATACTAAAAATATTTCTACCTAGCATATATACCTGCCTAGACTGTCAGTGGTAAATCAATTTGGTTTCCTAATTGTGCTTATCTCTCACAATGCAAGACATGACTTTGCAAGACTTCTTTAACAAGGTTCTTGAACTACAGAAAAATGCAGCAGAACAAGAAATGCACATCTGCTAACTGTGAGAGGAGAACCTTACAAGCATTTAAACAGTACTACATGTCAGAAATTATAATAAATCAGTATACATTCTTACTACTTAAAAAAAAATCTTACAAAATTTGATTTATTTACACATATTTGTAGAGGTCTACACAACAGCAATTCTGTGAAGAAACTACTCAGCAAAGCTGACAACAATCAAATGCTACAGAACAATCATTTCAAGAATAACCAGTCAGCCAACCACTTTGCAAATAGTACACCTAAAAAGTCAATGAGTTATTCTGAATGAGAGATTTATGAACATGAAGCAATAAGTAGGGATGAGGCAAAAAATTGTGCCTAATATTAAAAGGTCTACCCACAGCAGTAATCAAAACAAAAAACCCAAGTGGAAAAAAGAATAATTGAAACAAATTAACTTTGTCATAAATGTAACAAAGGGGGACATACTCAGAACAAATGTACATAGACCATTCAACTCATTAATGAAAACAAATTATTTTGTGTAATGGAAGAAATTAGTTCTGCAGGAGAAACATCAAATGTTGGTGTAGAATATCAAAACCTGGAATAAGAAAAATAATAAAAAATAAGAAAAACTGAAAATATATGTACTAATTGAGTTGAACTGTAAAAATCTAAATAATATTCATATAAGTGGAATACTTATAAAGGCCATAATCAAAAGGCATACTGACAGGTGTCAATGAAGAAATCTGATATAGAAAAAAACATATTTACAACTTCACATTGATTGTATGAATGGTTTTACATACCCTTCAGTCTATGGAATACATTTTCTTCCTTCCAGAGATATGTAAAAAAGTACTAAGAAACAACAAGATATCCAATGAAAATGGAGTTATAGCCTACTTTAACAATATCATAAAAGTGAGTACAACAATAAGTAATCATTTAAAGAAATAGGATAAAACACTACAAATACTGAATTCAGCAGGTGTACATGTTAATGGTGAGAAATGTGAGATCATGTAAAAACAAATTGATTTTTTGAGAAGACACATCTCTGATTTGCAAATAACTTTGAAGAATAATGTAAAAGATGTCATAGATAAAATCACATTCCTCAAGACAAGGAAGGAATTACCTCAAATCATGGGTATTTTTAACTACTAATTTCATTTCATGCAAAACATAACTGAGAAGACTGCAAACATGTCCAAATTAATGAAGAAAAAGAATTCTTTCAAATAAGATTGGAGGCACCAGGAGGAGCTTGAACTTATCAAATCAGAAATATTATAGATGCCCAATTACAATAAAACATTTATACTTGATTGTGACACAAGAACCATTACAATTGGAGTTAGTCTGAGCCAAGTAGTAAATGGTAAGGAGTGCCTAGCTCAATGCTTTAGCAGAAAACTCCACAATTCAGATTAAAATTATTGTTCTTCAAAACTTGCTCAGGTTAAAAGTGTAAAACAATTTAGACACTTCCTAAGAGAGAAAGAGTTCATAGTTCAGATGAACAATAGAGGTTTAAGTTTTCTAAAAATATTCTCATATGATTGTTTGACTATTGTAACATGAGGAATAGAGACACTCAGTGAATTCGAACTTTGAATCAAACATAATAAGGCATACAAAGGCAGGTATGATGACAGCTTTGCCTGAATGTAATCATGATGATGCCAAACCACAAAAATATAAATCAGAAATCACATACAATCTACATTCCCAATACATGAAATTGGCAGGCATTTATGTAAATTATGGAGAAGCTGTTTTACCTCTAACAATAAAAGAAGAAATATCTGGATCATAAATGATAGAAGAGCAACAAAATTATCTAGTAATTTGAGATATAATATTTAAAAATCAAAGATCCAATGAGTCATATAAGAAAGTATGTGAGGAATAATTCAAGTTGTATCCACTCAGTATCAATGAAAACAATATTGTAGAATCAGTGGCTGGTAAGAATTAGCTAGAAACTTGATTGACTCTGCAGAAGGTTTAGTTAGTGTTCAATACAGCCACGATTCCAAGAAACAGGTTAGATTAGAACTTATAACATTAATAGATGTAACATTGGTAATTCATCCAAGTAACGAAACTACTTTAGGTAACAACCAAGATGACCAATTCCTATGGCTTCCAGCTGAAGCAGAACTTCCAGAAGTAAAGTGCTTAACCTATTGACTGGTGCTGCCCTATCTGTCTCACTTGTTTAATTTCTATCTCAATAAAAAAAACAACCTACTTCTCATTTTCATTGTTATCTCTCAGCTAACTATTAAATAATCTGTAATTGCCAGATATTCGTGCTAGCCAACGGCATGGTATCATCACAGTGTTAGATCTTATAAGTGCATGTACGTGTTGAACTACGAACGAGAGATTTATTATTTCCTTATGCGTAACCGTATACATAACTTAAAGAACCACAATTCGGACTGGAAAGATCGAAAGATCCCCAGGAGCAACTTGTCGCCCCGTGCTAATGAAAGCACTCCCGAATTGTCGCCAATCTTAAGCAATAATTATCATTTAAAGTAATAAATAAATAAAAGATACAACAGTAAGAGTGGTAGTTAAGAGTAGACAAAGTCTATTGAACATTAGCTACAGTGTTCTCAGTTTTTATACAAAAAGATTCATTTTTACCTGCCTTTGTTTACACTAATCGATATTCAACGTGGTTTAACATGTTTGCAATAATTTTCCCTTGTAAATTAAATTTGAGCAAAACAAAGCACCAACGAGGGGACACAAAACTGATAGCAACAAAACTAATCTCGAAAAGGAACGTCATAGTGACGTCAAGATACAGTTGATTTAGATCGAAATAAAAAGATATAAATAGCACTAAATTTCCCCGAGCGACTCTACAATATGATGTATGTTGATGGAAAGATAATAAAATAGTTATGCCAGAATATTTCAAAGAAAGATTTAATTACAAAAGATCCATGAAAAGGGATGCATGGGAATATGTAAGACCAAGCACACATTTAATGCATGTTATATGTGTACATCAGCACAGAACACTGAAAGATGTAATTACCAAGTGTAAGAAATGTCAAATAAATATCATCAAATATTTCCCACACTGTGTACAAATTTAGAGAAAATCAATTCAAATGCACCTAATCAAATGATTGAAAAATTAGCTAACAGCACAGATAGTTACTAATATCTATTAGTTATTGTGGAAAATTTGCTAAGTATAGTAGAATTGAAACATTGAAAACAATCACAGTTAAGAAAGTAGCAGAAATGGTTTTTACAGATTGACCACCTTTAAATATCATCACTGATAAAGGTTTGCAGCTTGAACTGTGATTGGTCAAGGAATTAATGTAAGTCACAGAAACCATACATGATACTACAACAGTGTACCACCCTCAAACAAAAATGCTATGGATTAATTGAATCAGGTTATTATTAAACTTATATGAGTATATGGCTACTAAAGTAGGTGGACAGAAAGGGAGAGAAGTAATTGAAATAATTGAATATTTTTATAATAAATCTGTCCACACAATGACAGAAATAACTCCATTCCAAGCAATGTTTTATAAGAGAAACATGCACAACACTAATCATGCTATGTAAGTACTTTGAGAGTAAACTAGACCATGAGTATATTTAACAGTTGATTGCTAATCTTATTGATAGACCTAATATCATATGTACCAATACCAACAAATCTGCTATTTGCCAAGAATGCTATTTTAATAGTAAAATAAACATCAAGTTGCATTGGTTAGACAATAGACTCTATGCTTTTATCATCTAATGCTAAACAGGTTTGCAAAACCAAAACTGTTTGGTCTAAACCTTTTATGATCAAGACAGTTCTAGATAATTGTAGCATATCTGCATTTATTGGTCTTCACTAATTTCAATATTGGTTATATGAACTCAGTAATGACAATCTCTCAATTGTATTTGGACAAATTTAATATTTGTAAAATGTGCAATTTCAGTTTAAATATTTCTGATAATTTTACACAATAATTTCTGAACCATTGCAAACTACCTGTTTTTATTTACTCATGTATGCAATTATTGTAGAGTCACTCAGGGATTTTGTGTTGATATTTTTAATTGATTTTGTAACTAGTAATGATGTCAACATTTATTTTGATTTCAGTTTGCAATAAGAGTTTAATG
>CABFPE010000573.1:244903-292325 GCA_900660155.1 Hofstenia miamia
TTAACTCATTGATCTGTAGCTCTAAGGACATTTTAGATTCTAACACTTTTTCTCTCCATCCATTGATAGGTTACATGTTGTGTGTTCAGCTCAGCTTGAAGAGACTTGATGTGTTGCCCACCTTCCATTTGCATGGCAACTTGTTGAAACAGCAAATCCTTTAAATGCTTGATTTCTAGGGTTTGTGCATCAAGTGTGGAGTGGGATTGATATAATGTCAAACAGGAATGGGTGGAGCAGTCTAAGTATTGAGGATTCAATTATCATTCCTCTGGGAAACTTGACTGGGAAAATTTGGTAAAGATAAATTAAAGAATGATCCAAAAGTACAAGGGGTAACATTCAGGCTACCAACACTTGTACAGGGGATACTCTGCATAGGAGTCCTAAAACAAGGAGAACAAATAACTGAATGACTAGAAAAATAACCACCTCTCAGATAAACTAACATTTGTTAGCACTCTCCCTATTAACCAACAAGCAGAGTTTACAGAACAGTAACAACACCAAAAAGAGGTACAGCAGTATTTGGTAATAAATCCAACAACTAGAAGCACAGAGACAAAAGAACTTAAACAAGTAAGACCAAAACTAAACAAGTTAAGAACATCAAGTGACCATCTGGTTAAGTGTCACACATGTTTCACAACTGGAGTACATCTCCAAGCATTGATTCAACTGCACCCAGTTGTTCAGGATCACATCAAGGTCACCATGTAGAATTGGGGCTGGGAACTCTAATTACAATACAGAACTTACTGTCACAGCAGAAGGCTGCAGAAGTGACCTTATCATAACAGATCTGATTCCATTGTAAAATAATAATAATAAACATCAGTAATTCATCCAAGTAACTAATAACTGTTTAGGCAACATCCAGGATGACAAATTTGTATGGCTTTGAGCCAAAGTGATGTCCAAAAAAAGAAGTGCATAACTTGCTTGATCAGTTCTGCCATATTTGTCTCACAATTTATTATCTATCTCACTATGAAATAAAGAGCTCATTTGTTTTCTTATCTCTCTGCTCACTAAATAATATCATGTAATTACCATGCATTCATGTTAACCAACAGTATAATATCATCAGTGTAATCAATTATTAGTGCATGTACTTGTTGAAATTGTAGAGTGACTCAGGGCCCTATTTTTTTGATTTTATTATTTGGCATTTTGAAAATAGTGTTACATCTTTTTGATGTCCTTATTTGATGATCAGGTGCTATCTATTTGTATCAATTTCTTTAATTCAATTTGTTCTCATTTTTTAGTGTAGTTATTTGATAGAATTATTATTTGTCCCCTCAGTTTAAATTATATGTAATTCCTCATTTTAACTCATTTAACAGTATCCAGGAAATAATTTACAGATTTTGTAATAAATATCTGAGAATACTGTAGCAAAATGCACAATAAATTTGTCTGCCTTCAACTGTGTTTAATCTTTTTCACTTTTATTATCTAGTAATCCCTTTTAAATTTATTGTCAAAGACTTGGTTATGATAACTATTGCTTAATATCCAGCAACAATTCAGGAGGAAACTGCAGTGGGTCTGGGGCAATAAATAACTCCTTAACAGTGACAGCCCAAATCATGGTCACTTTAGGTTACAATTAAGTGTAGGGGATAACAGCCTTTTATTCAATTGATTCATACATGCACATAATATTACCACACTGCAAATATACTATGTCATTGGCAATGTGAATGCACAGCCATTATGTGCCTTTTGTTTATTATTTATTTACATGAGCTGAGATAATAGAACTCTGAGATAAATTGTTTATTGAGCTAGAAATGAATACTTGAGACATACAATTAGCACCTTGGCAAGTAGGGATGGCTTCATGGATATGGCTTTTGCATTGGCATGATGCCATGTGAATTGGTCACTGTTGGAGTTCTTTATGGAATATCTGTATTTATTAGGCAAATCAGTGAACTACCAATGTTTCTTTCTCTTGTTGGAATGCAGGTTGCTCTCTGCTATGGTAAACTTTGCAACCTTTGATATTAACTCTTGAGTTTCCCATTACCACTAGAGTTCCCCTGTGATTCTACACAATCAAACGAGAGGTGTATTATTTCTACATGTAGCCATACACATACTCTAATGTGGTCCACAATTTGGGGTTGCTTACTGTCAATTGTCTCCAGAACTTACACAATCATTATTATATTGAAAAAGAGTTTAATAAATAAAAAGGTTAGACTGAAGTTGAAGCTAGATAAACTCTATTGAACTATTTCTACATGGTTTCTCATTTTTATACATTGTAAATTATTACCTGCCTTTGTTTACAACAGAATATCATGTAATCATGTTTCCCTCACAAATTGAATTGAACAACAATAATATATAGCACCAAAGTAAGGGAACATTAAACTCTTATCACAAACTAAAACCAAAATAAATGTTGACATAATGTTGAATTCATTACTCATTACAAAATCAATTAAAAATATCAACATAAAATCTCTGAGTGACTCTACATGCCCCTTTGCTGAATTTAATTGTGCAGCAATAACTGGAGAGCAGGCCCAGAGACTATCTTCTGAGTGGCAGTAATAATTTCTATTGTTAGGACCCCTTCCCAACTTTGGACTTCTGTGTACTGAGGATTTCTAGTGACTTGCAACAAAACTTCTCTCTGTGTTACTACTTCATCTCATAACCTGAGGAACTGTAGCATAGGGAGCTGTGAACTAATGGGGCAGTTGCACCATAGAAGGTTCAACCTCCTAGTGAATGTGTTGTAGAACCTTTCATACAGCCTAAGTCATTTTAGGGCTATTATTAGCATCATTAAGACGTCAGTATTGGAAGTATGAGCATCCTTGGGTCTGATTGTCATCTTAGGATAGAAATGAACAAACACCTTTCTTAAAGACCCCATCCTTGTAGTATGGTCAACAAATAAGGAGCAGAACTCTTGCAGCTGTTGCAATGTCATTTGGTTTGGATCAGAGACATCAGCTCACAGCATTGTGATAATCTCTATTCATTTTGTGATATTGTAATGTAGAGTTGCTCAGGGATTTTGTTGATTTCATTCTTTAAAAAATTTACTTTCTATTCCTACGTCACTATGACGTCAGTAGCTATTTTTGATCTCAGGTTGCTATTGCTAGTTTTATGTCCCCGTCTAGATATATCCAATCCATCACAGACTTATCACTCATCAGTGGAACAAACCCTTCAAGACATCAAAGTCTCCTATAACACCCAAGATAAGAAAAATTTTGAGGAATGTCTCTTTGCAAAGAAGAATCTACCAGACATATATGCCAGAGGAGCCATTTGGATATACCTCACAAAGGAGCCCCAATTACAGATACCCATGTCACATGAAAAGAGGACGTCCCTCATGAAAATAATGATTCACGAATTAGCTGTTTGCCTGCTGACATGGAAAGTAAAGAACTGGCTGCTGTATAAGTGTAGTCCTCCTTCTTCTCCTGGAAAAACGAAGCGGCCCATGGACAAGTTTGAAAAATATTATGCCCAACTGGTGGGGGTGAGCAGTGTTACTAGCAAAATGTCGATTATGTTAACTAGCATTTGACTTGGAATTTGTCCATCAGACATCAATATTTTTTCCAATACAGTAAAAAAGTACATGTGGGGTGCCACTGCTGAGACAAAATTCGCTATATTTCATTCAGATAATGCTCCCCTGAGTACTAGAAGATTTGTAGAGCAATTGCCTGGATNTAAGTGTAGTCCTCCTTCTTCTCCTGGAAAAACGAAGCGGCCCATGTACAAGTTTGAAAAATATTATGCCCAACTGGTGGGGGTGAGCAGTGTTACTGGCAAAATGTCGATTATGTTAACTAGCAATCAACTTGGAATTTGTCCATTGGACATTAATATTTTTTCCGATATGGTTAAAAAATACATGTGGGGTGCCACTGCTGAGACAAAATTCGCTATATTTCATTCAGATAATGCTCCCCTGAGTACTAGAAGATTTGTAGAGCAATTGCCTGGATCAATACATCAATTTCTTGATCAAGTCACCAAGTTCAACATCTATGGTAAAAACAAAGTTCTATTCAACATGCAGCAAATGAAGTATCCTGAATGCGGGTATGGTCAATTTATTGAGTCAGCCAGGCATGTCAACAAAGAAGGTAAGATTATTCCCATCACCATTTTCAACCAGGTGATGCGGACATCAGAGCAATTTTTTCAAGAGGAGGAGCTACTAGCATCTTCAGCAGTACAAATGTCTCCCCATATTCAGGACTTGATTGAAAAAGTAAACTTAGAAAAATTCGGAGATAATGCAATCTCTCCTAAACCAATGCCACAATGGTCAGTAACAGAAGATGAACGCATTCTAATGGTTGAGCATGATCCTAGCGAGTTTCTTGATGACCTTAACGTGCAGCAGAGAGTTCTGGTTGACAGCTGNGAGGAGCCATTTGGATACTCGCGATATACCATACAAAGGAGCCCCACTTACAGATACCCATGTCACATGAAAAGAGGTCGTCCCTCACGAAAACAACAATTCATGAGTTAGCCGTTTGCCAGCTGACATGGAAAGTAAAGAACTGGCTGCTGTATAAGTGTAGTCCTCCCTCTTCTCCTGGAAAAACGAAGCGGCCCATGGACAAGTTTGAAAAATATTATGCCCAACTGGTGGGGGCGAGCAGTGTTANCTTGATGACCTTAACGTGCAGCAGAGAGTTCTGGTTGACAGCTGTGATAAAGACGTCCTATTGTTGATGAAGTGGTGCCTTACAGAGATGTTCACCAAGGAGGAGTTAGTCATTTTACAACAATCCCCGGGGCGACATGTTGCTCTGGACATAGAATGTACTACTTCCCACGTACGAATCTCCATGCAACAGATTGAACGCCTACAACAAAAGGGACTCTGAGGAAAGTTCTGGGATACTATCAAGGATGCCCACATAAATTATCCCATAATGATAGGGACTGCCACTTTAGCCTCCCCTGCCATGTTCAGTGAGATGGAACAGAAGATCAAAACTTTGAATCTTATATGTATCCCACCACCTACGATTGAAACCCATTGATCCAGCCAAAATGGAAAGTAAGAAAGCCCAAAAAGAAGGTCGCTGCTCATTTATCTGATCAAATCAATTTTGTCAACAGTAAACCAGAAGTGATCAAAGCTAGTAGAATGAGTGAGTACAAAGTTGTACGAGAGAAACTCATTGCAGGAGGAAATTCCGAGCATGTATTCATTGACAGCAAGCTAACCATAACTGATATTTTTACGTGGGGACTACCAATTCATATGCAACTACAAGTGATCCAGGAAAGACTCACCACACTGCAGCCTCATGTCCTTATCCTCTTCCAAGCAGCTGGAGATTTAATGTGGATAAACAATGTTGAAACCGTTACTCAGTACTATGATGTTATGAAGAGAATTGAGATCATTACAATGATAAGAGCCAATGTATCTGACCCAGAGGAGATGACACTTAGTCAAGTCCAAGAATACTGCTCGCTCTTTATCAATCATGTGACTACCATGGGTCCCTTTGAAAAATACTTTATACTATTTATTGATCATGCGACTACCATGGGATCCCTGTGACAAGTATTTATACATTTTTATCCCGATACCAAGATTAGTGTGGATGATGCTCATACGTCTGACACTGACGCAATGATGACGTTAATGATTGCCCTAAAGGGCCTTCAGCTTTACAAGCGGTTCTACAATACATTTACCAGGCAGTTGAATAACCTTAGGAGAAATTGTCATGTCAGCAATCAAATGCCAACCATCAAATTTCTGAGGCTGAAGGACGAGGTGGTAACTCAAAGAGAAGTACTTATGCAGATAACCCAAGAGGCACACTACGTGGAAGTCCAAGCATGGGATGGTGAACTCACTACAAAGATGATCGTGGCCACACAAAACATCGTTTCTGGGCCAGCCCTTCAACTGCTATCTGAAAATTAATTTGAGCAAGGGGGGCATGTAGAGTTGCTCAGGGATTTTGTTGATTTTATTCTTTAAAAAATTTACTTTGTATTCCTATGTCACTATGATGTCAGTAGCTATTTTCAATCTCAGGTTGCTATTGCTAGTTTTATGTCCCCTTGATGGTGCTTATTGTTGCTCAAATTTAATTTTGCAAGGGAAAAGAATTTGATCATGTTAAACTATGTTGACATCTGATTATTGTAAACAAAGGCAGGTAATAGTAAAACATTTGTATAAAACCTGAGAGAAATGTAGTGATAGCTTAATAGATTTTATCTACTCTCAACTGCCGTCTTTACCATTGTATTTTCTATTTATTTATTATCTTTATGAAACTTATTGCTTAAGATCAGCAACAATTCGGGAGTGCTTTCACTAGCATGGGGTGACAAGTTGCTTCTGGGGGTCTGTTGATTACCCAGTCCGAATTGTGGACTCATTAAGTTACATATACAGTTATGTATAAGGAAATAATAAATCTCTCTTTCGTAGTTCAACATGTACATGCACTTAGAAAACCTAACACTGTGATGATACCATGCCATTGGCTAGCATGAATATCTGGCAATTACAGATTATTTAATAGTGAGCTGAGAGATAACAATGAAAATGAGAGTTTGTATTTTCTGAAGTTTGATAGAAATTAAAAAGTGAGACAAATAGGGTAGCACCAGTCAATAGGTTAAGCACTTTACTTTTGGATGCTCCACTTCAGCTGGAAGCCATAAGAATTGGTCATCTTGGATTGTACCTAAAGTAGTTTTGTTACTTGGATGAATTACCAATGTTCCATCTATAAGTTATGTGATAAGTTCTATGTTATTCTGTTTCTTGGAATTGTGGCTGTACTGTAAACGCTATTTAAACCTTCTTCAGAGTCAATTAAGTTTCTTGTTAAGTTTCCCTACCAGCCCATGATTCTACAGTAATAATGCATGATAGTTTTGACATTATTAACCCATATCAAATCTCCTGTGGCTTAAAAGAGTATTAGCACTCTGGGGTTCATTTGTAATAACCTTTCATGAGTTTTCCTTATTTGTTTGTGTACTGGCAATCCTCTCATAAAGATATCACAAATAGTTAACTTCCCATCAATAAACACCCTCTCTTTGTTCTCTCCTTCTATAAGTCTTTCCTGAATGTCTTTGTATTCTGATGTTTGGCTAACTCTGTTCACCTCATTTCCACTGCTAACAAAGTTCAATTTATCAGGTAAATGGGCTGCTATTTTGTGCTTTACTTTTTTCACAATCCACTTAGTTTGCACTAGAGGAGACTCTATACAGGAAGGGGGTATACATAGCATATTTTCTTTCTGAATGTGCTCTTCTAATTCTGAAAAACTAGCTTTTTCTCTTAAACTAGCAGTGCTGATCATGACTGGGTAGTTAATTCTTGCTTCTTTCAGCATGTCCCAAAATCTAGTTTGTAGCCCATTCTGCTGTAATTCTTCAATTTGGCTGGAGGATATTTTGACATGAGCCAGTGTGCATTCTACATCCAAGGCCACTTGTTGCCCTGGAGACTGTAGAATGACCAACTCTTCTTTTGTAAGCATTTCTGTTAAGCACCATTTCATCACCCCAAGGATGTCTTTCACTTTAGATTCAACTAGCACTCTCTCTTGAATAGATAGATCTTCAATAAATTGTTCAGTCATGTTCAATCATCAATATTTGTTCATTTTCAATAATTGACCATTGAGGCATGGGCCAAAGGGGTGTCAGAGGTCCTCCAAATATTTCTAGATTTACACTTTCAATGAGTTCTCAGATTGAAGGGGACAATTGCACAGATGATGTTGCTAATAATTCCTCCTGAAAAAGCTGCTCTGGTGTCCTCATGACTTGTTCTAATATAATAATTGGGACAATTCTGCTTTCTTTGTTGACCTGTCTTGCTGATTCAATAAACTGTCCATAGCCACATTCAGGATAGGATAAACATTTAAGATTAAAAAGAATTTCAGTTCTCTCCAGGACATCATTGATTTTTAGTAGCTCTAAAAATTTGGTTGTAGACCTAGGTAATTGTTCCATGAGCTGTTTGGTGCTTAGCAGGGCATTATTTGAATGAAACATTGCAAACTTTGTTTCAGCTGTTGCTCCCCAAATATATTTCTTAACAGTGTCTGAAAAAATATTAATGTCCAACAGACAAATCCCCAGCCAGTTGCTTATCATGATTATCATCATCCTTCCTGTTACACTGGTTGCCCCCACCATTAGGGCATAATATTTTTCAAATTTCTCCATTGCTTTCTTGGTTTTCCTGGTGATGATGGAGGAGTACATTTATGAAACATCCAGTTTTTTGCTTTCCACAACAGGGGGCATACTGCAATTTCATGAGTTGCTGTCTTAGCTATGGATATTTGTATTCATCAGCAGTTTTATCTCAGGGTTTCAAGTCAGTATATTGCAAGTATCCAGATGGCACCTCAAGCATATATATCTGGTAAGTTTTTCTAGGAAATAGGTGGTGTTTTGCATATCATAAGACAACCTTAATTCCTGTAACATTCTTTCTACTGATCTGTGGTATTGTGTGGTAGGGCTTTTGATATTTAGTTGTGGCCAATCAGAAAACTTACTCTCATGTTGGTCACCCTGATTAGTGATGTGGTCCGATTTGGTAATGAATACGGTTACACATAAGGCAATAATAAAACATCCATTCAATGTTCAACATGTACATGCACCTATACTGTATGACACTGTGATGATACCATGCCATTGGCTAGCATGAATGTCTGGCAATTACAGACTATTATTTAGTGAGCTGAGAGATAACAATGAAAATGAGATGTTTATTTTGTCTATGAGATAGAAATTAATAAGTGAGACAAATAGGGTAGCACCATGCACTAAGTTGAGCACTATAACATTCCTGAAGACTTTGCTTTGGCTGGAAGCCATGTGAGTTGGTCATCTTGGAGTTACCTAAAGTATCAATTACTTGGATGAATTACCAATGTTTATATAAGTTCTCTCTTTACCTGTTTTCCCAGAATCAGGGCTGTCATCATATCTCTATGTAAAACCTTCTGCAGAGTCAATTAGTTTTCTAGTGTAATTACAGCCTGTGATTCTACATGGTGACCATGACAGGATGCTGACATGATAACAAACTAAGTTCTTTCTGTCTCTTTTGATGGTTTGGATTTCATTCAGTTTTTGACTCAGGGTATGTCAGCTGGGATAGTTGTTTCCTCTGACTGCAGTTTGGATTTCAGAGTAAATTCGCCAATTGATGTTAACTGGCAAGTCCGCCCATAGATGAGGGCAACCTTATTCAAGTATTTTGCTTTGTTCTGTTGGTACTTGTTACAAGTCTTTTCTTTTTGTGTCTTAGTGTTACGGTGTTGGATTTATTACCAAATGCCACTGTGTTCTACCTTGTATTCTACTTTTGGGCTCATATCCTGTGATTTTTTTTTTAAGCTATGCATTTCTTTTGTGTTTGGAAAGTACTCCCATCTGTCAGTTATAGTAATTATTGTTTATTGTTTGTTGTTTAATTCTTAGTTAAATGGATTCAAATCGTACTGTTACTTACTCTCCTACTTTTGGGACTTCTCCAGATCAGAGTGTCCCCTGTGCAAGCGCTGGTAACCAGGACGTTGCCCCTTGCACCATTGGATCATTGTTAAATTTCTCTTCTCCTACCTCTCCCACCCAAACTGCTCAAAGGCGAGATCAGAATGCTTCAACAGTTCCTTATCAGAATGTTGGTAATGGCAGTCCCAGTCTCCAGCAACATTTCCATTGAGTATTGAATACACAAAATGCTCCCCTGATTCCATTTCATCCCTATAGCCATGCTTATAATGTTATGCACTCCATGCCACATTTTGATACTCAGCAAATGGAGATTGGGCATCTGAAAGACGCCTTATCACAGCAAGTATCCATGAGAATGGAAAGTGAGCAACAAGTCGAGTCTCTCCAAACTGAACTGAACACCCAACATGTTGCTTACCAGAAGATGGAAATGCAGATGCTAGAAGCCACTGTTGCATTGGAGTTACAAATTCATGAACTAAAAAATAATATTGCAAAGTCAGAGGAATTGCAACTATTGAAACCCTCCACAGACGACTTTGTTACCCATGCTACATTAAATGAAGCTTTAGGGGACTGGGCTGAGAGGATCACTGATCAATTGGCACAGATGATTCAATTAGGAGGAGGTGAAAACCCTGCCATCTTAAGTGCACCTATACCCTCTCAGTGTGAAGAAAGTACAATGATAATTCCCCCAACTTTAGTTTCATCTTGTGTTCCCTCTTTGGCTTCTCATCCTACAGTTACACAGGTTGCACTCACTCAGCCATCCACTCTTGCTACTGTGGCCACCCCTCAAATCAGGTACACTCTTACAGTCCATGATCAGCCTTTGTGCACTACTGTGGTGCCAACAGTGAAAGAACACATTAGTGATGCCACTAGTCCATTACCTGATAAAACTTCAGATAGGCGGCCATGATTTCATCAGTCAATTCTTCCTCCTGATACACCTGGACAAGTACCAGTGCTCAGCAAACATTCTGTGCTACCCAAGTTCACTGGACAAATCAATGCAGTTTCTCAATCCTTTGATGAGTGGTTCTTTTTATTTGAACTCCACATGAAACATTATAAAACTTTGCAAGAAAGTGCCTTATCACAATTCTCACTGTATTTAAGTGGGTTGGCATACAACCAATATATGATGTTAGACCACAATATCAAGACTGACTATCAGTTATTAGTTGGGTTTTTCAAGGATCATTATCAAGCCCCTCACATAAAGCACCAATACAAAACTTTATTGTGTGATATGTCTTTTAAGAGAGGGGATGACATTCGTAATTATATCATGCAAGTTGAAAGACTGTTTCGATTAAGTAGCTTGTCTCCTGAGTACTCTCAGCATGACCTCTTCTCTTATATTTGTCGAGGTTTTCCCCCTTTGATTCATAGTCGCCTGGAAATGAAATGTGATCCAGAGGATAGCCTTCATGAAATTATTAGAAAGGCAATCAGTGTTGTTTATATGATTTATAACTCTAGTCGAATTGATAAAGACCTTCATGAATTAGCCAGGTTAAAAGTGAGATCTGAACCAAAGAAAACAATTATGAAGAAAGAGTTTGACATGGCTTCAGTGTGATGTTTCCACTGTGGCAAAAAAGGACATTTAAAATCTAATTGCAAGGCAAAGATCCAACTTGTTGCTGATGGTGAGGGGTTCTTAGTTGACGACACATCTGTACCATCCACTGATACACTTTTAGTTGATTTGACAGAGGACGAAGTGTCATCACATTTAAATTAGGTGGAGCGCCAACTCCTTTAAACCATGCCCAGGATGTATTGGTTATCACTAATCTGATAAGGAAAAACCTGATTCCTGTGGAAATGAATGGACAAATTATTAATGCCACAATTGACACCAGAGTGCTGCCTCAATCATCAGTGATGAATGTTGCAAGGATGTATGTTTTACCCGTGATGCAGTAAATCCTTCATCTGATATTAAACTCATTGATGCTTCAGGAAATTTAATTTCATTGAAAGGGAAGTTACAAAATGCAGTCTTGAAGATTCATGCTGAACAGTTCAAAGTGGATCTCATTGTTATTGATACAGCTAACCATAAACTTCCATATGATTTGATTTTAAGGAATAATTTTTTGGAAAAGAATCCATGCGTGATTGATTACAAAAGTAATACTATATCTATAAAAGATCAGGAAGCCACTCAGTTAGCTACCATTCCCAAACAAGAAGTTGTGTTTAATCTAGTTGAGCCTGTCCACTTAGAAGCTAAACATTGGACCTGAGTAGCCGTATTTTCTAGTCCTGATATTAGTGCAGAGGACATGATAGTGGGCCAAAGCAGCAAATACATTAAAGGTATCTCTTTTTCGCCCAATCTATGTACAGTAACTGCAGGAAAGACTTATGTGACTATACTTAATGGATCAACACGTCCTATATGATTTGATGGATCAAATTTACAGATAATAGGAGTGCCCATTCAGGTCAAGAGTATAGAGACTTCTTGTTTACCTATATGTACTGCCATTCATGATCTCAAAGAGCTCTCCAGTGTAATGATCCCTACTGTAAATAGTGAGACCCACTCACATTTAAATGATCAGGAGAAGAAATCACTTATTTCTGTACTCCAGAGTAAAAGTGAAGTGTTTAATTATGGCACAATAAGTGTGGGGCAAGCAATTGGAGAAGAGCATGCAATTGAGGTAAAGCAGGACAAACCTATTTGATTAACTGTTCACAGGGTGCCAGAAAATCTCAAATGGGAATATGTCACCAAAGTACTAACCAACAAGTCTAACATACTCTAGGCTCAGATATCAGCATATATTGATGATATACTAGTAGCAAGTGAGACTTTTGGCAAGCATCTTGAAAAACTACATTGAACATTAGAATTGTTGCAAAAAGCTGGACTTAAAGTGAATGGTAATAAGTGCTCCTTAGCACAGATTAAAGTTACATTTCTGGGCAGGGTGATAGAACATGGAAAGATTTCAATAAAAACAAATGCTAAGCAGTTTCTTGAGAAGATTGAGACACCTAGAAGTAGAAAAGATGTGCAGAGACTAATGGGATTTCTGAATTATTACAGAATGTTCATCCCAGAATTAGCTGAGAAAACAAAATCCATCTCTCAACTACTTAAAAAGTCTAATGAATTCAGATGGACATGGACAGAACAGGAGGCACTGGAGAAGATAAAAACCGAGCTTAAAAAGATCCCGTCATTAAATACCCCAGATTACAAGAAAGATTTTATTGTAGACTGGGATGCTAGCACTGTAGCCATTAGCAGCATGCTCAGTCAAGAAATAAACAGAGTAGAAAGTCCTGTTCAGTGTTTTAGCAGAAAACTGAGAGCTGCTGAGAAAAATTACAGAGCCACCAAGTGTGAAATTTTAGCCTTAGTGGAGTCACTCAAGAAGTTCTGATACTTCATCTTAGGACGTAAATTCATCATATGTACCAACAATAGCACACTGGCTTGGCTTAAGAAATTTTCAGGAGATAAGTCCAATATAGTTGCTAGATGGATAGAATACCTGAATGATTTTTCTTTTTCAATAAAACATTGTCCTGGACGTTTACATTTGAATGCTGACTATTGTACAGCACTGCCCAGCTATGAGAGAGATCTAAAAAAGCCAGCTGGGGAGAAAATTCCGTTCAGATTCATACCTCACACTGAGTATGAGTTGATCCCTGAGATAAATGCTGACAGGAAAGGAAAGGAAATTTTACCAATATTAATATGAGAGGACATATCTGAAGAGGAGATCATTAAGCATCAACAGAATGATCTGATACTGTCCAATATTATGAAAAGGATGAAGGACCCCTTTTTCCCACTTTCCCCAACTGCAACTCATTATTACAATCAATATAACTGGACGATGACAGATAAAGGACTACTATATGCTAAAAGTAGAAATACTTGTCTCATGATTCCTGAATATTTTAAGAGAGATCTCGTGACAAGAGTTCATGAGAAGGGACATTTAGGAATCTTACAAACTGAAAAGACGTTTAATTCCTGGTACATTACCATTGGGATTAGATCCACAGTTCAGGATGTGATAGACAAATGTGGAAAGTGTCTGTTGAACAACTCTTCTCATTTCCCAGAACAAAGAGCTGAATTAGAATGCCATGCTGCCACTAGCCCCAACAAAGTTGTGCATATGGATCTGGAACAATTATCTCATGATGACGATGGATTTCAATATCTACTAGTGATAGTGGATCATTTCACCAAATATGCTAGAATAATTCCAATGGACAGCACACATGCAGAAAGAGTAGCTGATAAAATAGTAAAGGAATGGATTTTAAAATATGGCCCCATGTCTCAACTTGTTTCAGATCATGGTCCACAATTTGAAAACAATTTGATGAAAGCCCTTATGTCTGAATTATAATTAATACATGATTTTACTACCACATACCACCCTCAAGCAAATGGTTTAGTGGAATGGCTAAATAGAACTCTAATAAAATTGATCAGGGTGGCCTTGTTGTGAGTAGCAGGGAAAAATTGGTGATGTGTAATAGAAAGCATTGAATTTTTTTATAATACATCAGTTCATTCCACAACTGGAGTCAGTCCATTTAAAGCTATGTTTGGTCATGAAGCATTAACCTCTTTATCAATGATGTATCCTAACTACTCAGAAATTACCTTAGAAAAATATGTAAATCATTTGTTACGTGATATGCAGCAGAATCACTTAACCATATGTCACAACACTAGTCAATCTAGTATTTGACAAAAGAGAATGTTTAATAAAAAATTGTATGGTGAACTACATCAGCAGGGAGATAAAGTTTTTGCATATCTACCTTGAGTGACAACAGACCACTATCAAGTAAGGAAATTAGCCAACAATTGGCAAGGACCATTCACTGTGGAGAAAGTGCTTAACCACAACACTTATATGCTTAATAACAGTAAAATAGTACATTTTCAGAGACTAAAACAAACAATCAAAGATATTGAGAATGTAATCATTGATGATAATAATGAATTCACACTAATTGATAACAGTATCAATGTATTTGAAACTTATGATAATTTAACTGAATTTGCTGAGGAAGATTTTTACAATACTGATTTTGAAACTGATATTGTAAATAATTGTGGCCAATGAGTTTTGCCCTTAAGGTGGGCCAGAGACAATCAAACTTATGATCCCAATATTTGGGACCTTAACCTTATAGATATGTTTAGGAATGATACTGATAGGGAAGAAAAAATGAGAGTCGCCAGCTCCTCCACCCCGTCGACGAGTGAGAAGGAGAATGGAGGTTAGCAGAAATGATGGCACATCCTCATCTAGGCGTGGGAGACACGTATCTCTGCTTGATGAGGCGCGTGAAAACAAAAGAGGACGACACAAAGGTGCTGAGCAGAGTCCTATCCCATGTGGGCAACACATCACTCCACAATTAGGAGAGCAGACAGCAACAACACTGTCCTCATCTCGCTACTACATGGGGAGACACGTATCTCCATGTGCGTGAGCAGAGCTGGCAACAAAAAACTCAAAAACTCATAAAACCCAAAACATACATACTCCATTTAGTGTTTTACAAAATGTAAATACCTCCCCAATGAGTGACTTGATAGCCCCCTCAACCTCTGTTAGCTCCTCTACAGTCACCTCAACAGCCAGATCTAGGAAGACATAAGAAAGAAAGAAAAACATGTCTAAAGTTGGTGAAGAAACACTACACCCCTATTTCATAGCTACATGTTGAGCAGTACATTACATTCAAGATAACATTTTGGAAGAAACACAGAACCAGTTAAAATGGACTTACAATACTAAAAAATTAGATTGTTCCATTGATATCATATCTTTCATAATTGATGCAGAGAAGCATCCAAAAATAAATTCAATCATATGCTATGACTTGAAAATGCTTGAAGGAATTAGTCGTTTATATTGGCAAAGTACTGTGCATATCTCTTTTGATGAAGACTTCACAATTCACAATTTATGCCAATTTCTAAACAATGGAAGCACAATTAGGAGTTTTGAATGCATTAATATAGACTTCCCCAACCTTTTAGTAATCTATTTCTTTAGAATAAGTGAGGTACAAGACAATCAGATAATGAAGCAGATAGAAATCGCCTACCACATTGCAAAAGTTGAAGGAATATGACTCATAATGGTGCTTAGGGAAGAATATGAAGACAGTATTCCTGAAGCAGTAGAAAATCTGCACTTCAGAATGGAAAACTTCATTATTCTTTATCAATCTAGCTATAGTCAAATATCAATGTATCACACAAATCTGATTGCAGTTACAAAACTCTTATTTACAGACCTGATGCTATGCAAAAAAATTCCGTCACATTGTTTAGCAGTGGATCAAAAGCTAATAATTGATAACATACTTCAAGCACAAACATTGGAACTGACAAATGTAAACTCCCCATCCCTACACACAGTAACAGACATGAGAGTCAGTTTTGCCTTCACTCAAAGTACTGAAACCTTACAAGAAATTCAGGCAGTATGGTCAGAAATAAAAACCACTAAAAACCCTGAGTCTGATTGGCTCAAATTAGAAATAAAAAGTCCCAGTTCTCAATATCATCAATCTGTTGAGTGATTATTATGAGAAGTAAAGTTTTCCTATGACATGCAAGACTAGAAGAACTTTAAGTCACAGTTGTTTTCAGAAGAAAATGTGCATGACATTTATGCAAGAGGAGCAATATGGATTATTGCTATATATCTAACTAGAGATCCACATATGATTTTACCAATCAATCAGACACAATGAAAATCAATTTCCAAGACAGCATGTCATGAGATAGCCATATGTCCACTTACATGGAAAGTAAAAAACTGGTTACTACACAAATTCACACCACCATCTTCACCCTGCAAAACAAAGAAAGTGATGGACCATTATGAAAAATATTATGCCTGACTGGTGGGGGTGAATAGTGTAATGGGAAAAATGTCAATTATATTGATTAGCAACTGTTTGGGAATTTGTCCATCAGACATCAATATTTTTTCTGACATGATGAAAAAGTATATGTGGGGTGCAGTCACTGAAAACAAGTTCGCAATATTTTCTTCTGATAATGCCCCACTAAGCACTAAAAGATTAATTGAAAGACAACAGGGATCAATGTGAACATTTTTGGAATTAGTAAGAACATGTGAAGTGATAGAGTGGAATGAAACTTTTTTTGATGCACACAGAATATCTTATCCAGAGTGTGGATATGGAAAGTTCACGGAATCAGCCAGACATGTGGAGAAGGAAGGAAAGATAGTGCCTATCACTATATTTGAACAGATTATGAAGACCCCTGAACAGTTTTTTAGAGAAGAAGAATTATTAGCTACATCCTCAGTGCAATTATCTCCTCAGATCTGTGAACTTATTGAGAAAGTTAATTTAGAGAAATTTGGTGGACCAGTTACTTCACCTCATCCTACTCCTCAATGGTCCATCACTGAAAATGAGAGGATTCTCATGCTCAAGCATGACCCTTCTGACTTTGATAAAGATCTATTCATTCAAGATAGGGTGCTAGTTTAAAATAGTGAAAAGGCTGTTCTTGGCCTGATGAAATGGTGCTTAACCAAAATGTTTACTAATGAGGAATTGGTCATTCTACAGTCCACAGGGCGACAAGTAGCTCTGGATGTAGAATGTACTACCACCAGAATCAAGATATCCAGCAAACAGATTGAGGAGTTATGAAAACAAGGATTAAGAAACCGATTTTGGAATACCATTAAGAATGCTCAGATCAACTATCCCATTACAATTGGGACTGCTAGTTTAAGAATGAAATCTCCATTTGCAGATTTGTATCACAATATTTGGAAAGAAAATTTATTATGTATCCCCCCTCCTTGTGTTGAAACTCCACTAATTCAACCTAAATGGCAAGTAAAGAAAAACAAGAAGAAAGTTGCAACACGTCTACCCAACAAATTAAATTTTGTGAGCACTAGTGCTGAGGCAAATAAGCTCAGTAAAACTGATGAATACCAACTAGTAAATGAAAAGTTACTGGCAGGTGATAACAAGGAAAGAATCTTCATTAATGGAAAGTTGACCATTTGCGATATTTTTAATAAAGGAACCACAGTACATGAGCAATTAAAAAAGATATATGAAACCTTACTAAATACTGATCCTTGGGTATTAATTCTGTTTCAAGCTGCTGGAGATCCTATGTGGATCAACAATGTAGAGAATGTCACAAGATACTATGATGTTATGAAAAGGATAGAAATAATCACAATGCTTTGAGCTGATGTTTCCAACACAAATGATATGACGTTGAATCAGGTACAAGAGTTCTGTTCCTTATTTATGGATCATGCAACCTGCATGGGGTTGCTAAATTAAACTTATATGAGTATATGGCTACTAAAGTAGGTGGACAGAAAGGGAGAGAAGTAATTGAAATAATTGAATATTTTTATAATAAATCTGTCCACACAATGACAGAAATAACTCCATTCCAAGCAATGTTTTATAAGAGAAACATGCACAACACTAATCATGCTATGTAAGTACTTTGAGAGTAAACTAGACCATGAGTATATTTAACAGTTGATTGCTAATCTTATTGATAGACCTAATATCATATGTACCAATACCAACAAATCTGCTATTTGCCAAGAATGCTATTTTAATAGTAAAATAAACATCAAGTTGCATTGGTTAGACATTAGACGCTATGCTTTTATCATCTAATGCTAAACAGGTTTGCCAAACGAAAACTGTTTGGTCTAAACCTTTTATGATCAAGACAGTTCTAGATAATTGTAGCATATCTGCATTTATTGGTCTTCACTAATTTCAATATTGGTTATATGAACTCAGTAATGACAATCTCTCAATTGTATTTGGACAAATTTAATATTTGTAAAATGTGCAATTTCAGTTTAAATATTTCTGATAATTTTACACAATAATTTCTGAACCATTGCAAACTACCTGTTTTTATTTACTCATGTATGCAATTATTGTAGAGTCACTCAGGGATTTTGTGTTGATATTTTTAATTGATTTTGTAACTAGTAATGATGTCAACATTTATTTTGATTTCAGTTTGCAATAAGAGTTTAATGTCTCCTCACTTTGGTGTACACATTAATTATTGTTGTTCAATTCACTTTGTGAGGGAAACATGATCACATGATATTCTGTTGTAAACAAAGGCAGGTAATAATTTACAATGTATAAAAATGAGAAACCATGTAGAAATAGTTCAATAGAGTTTATCTAGCTTCAACTTCAGTCTAACCTTTTTATTTATTAAACTCTTTTTTGATATAATAATGATTGTGTAAGTTCCAGCAACAATTTGGAAGTACTTTCTTCAAGTACTGACGTGCACATAAAGATTCAGACAGTAAGCATGCCCAAATTGTGGACTGCATTAGGGTATATGTATGTAGAAATAATAAACCTCTCATTAAATTGCAACAAGTACATGCACTAATAATTGATTACACTGATGATATTATACTGTTGGTTAACATGAATGCATGGTAATTACATGATATTATTTAGTGAGCTGAGAGATAAGAAAACAAATGAGCTGTTTATTTCTTAGTGAGATAGGTAATAAATTGTGAAACAAATATGGCAGAACTGATCAAGCAAGTTATGCACTTCTTTTTTTGGACATCACTTTGGCTCAAAGCCATACAAATTTGTCATCCTGGATGTTGCCTAAACAGTTATTAGTTACTTGGATGAATTACTGATGTTTATTATTATTATTTTACAATGGAATCAGATCTGTTATGATAAGGTCACTTCTGCAGCCTTCTGCCATGACAGTAAGTTCTGTATTGTAATTAGAGTTCCTCAGCCTCTGATTCTACATTTTGAGTTGTATTTAGTTTACTAGTTTTGTTCACATATAAATGTGGATGAATATTCATTTTGCTTACTAGAAAGTAAATTTTAGCTTATTTTTTATTTTAACTTTATTTTTATTTAAATAATGTTTTTCTAAAACCATCACATATCAGTTAATGTGTACCTAGGAGTGGCCCAGCATTTCAAGCATATCCTTTAAATTGGGGCTAGGACTCCCAATAGGGCTTTTGCTGTTTATTGTTGATACTACCCAAATTGCACAAGTTGAAGAATGCACTGAGCTTAGGTTTTTACTTAGCATTTAGGTTCTATTACACCGCCCTCTTTCTCTCTCTCTTTAATAGGGCTCTAGTCTAAAACAACTCTATCTAAAAGGTTTTCTGTTTCAGGTCAGCTGAGTATTGCCACTCTTCCTTCTCTCTATCTCTTGTCACCTTTTACTTTTACTAGGAACAGGTTAAATGATTAGAGGAGTTAATTATTTATTGCAGCACTGACAAATCCTTGCTCACAACAAAACCCTTGTTAGATAGGAAACTAGAACATTTGGAGATTTCATGCTGATGCTACATAATAATAACTATCATTTACATAAAAGTAAAATTCTACATTTTCAGAATACAAACCAAGATGTTGTAGAAATCAATGAGGTTATTTTGAATAAGACTGAAATGGATCAAAAAAATGTCAATGAAGAGAGTTTAAAAGAATGTTAAATTTGAAATTTACCTTAAGCAGGCATGTAAATTTAAAAATATACATGATCCCACTCAGTGGGAATTAAATTTGAATAGCCTATTTAGGAATGAGAAATGAAACAAGCAGCCCAAAGATGTTGAAAAGTCCAGCAATAATAGTAAAATATAATTGCTGTCAAAAAGTAATATTTCAATTCCCACAACATGCTGAAGCAATGAAATGAAGATTAGGGCAGAAAAGCAGAAATTCATTTGGTGCAGACACAAAATCATTTCAGTTAAATCAGAAGGAGAAACCCCATAGCATTTCAGACACTGATGGGGCAATTTCTGGCTGAAACTTGATGCTGCACAACAAGACCATGACTGAGCAAGTTTGTATACTTATGCCAATAGCTGGCTTCATCATGACACCAACATCAAACAAGAAGAAGAGATAACCAAGGGACCCTGAAAACATGGGCCAGTCATTCACATCTATATTACCTTCTGAAATTTTATTTACACCAGTTGATAAGTCTCCAATACCAACACAACCCAAAGTGGTCAGTAGTTCCAGAAAAACATTGGCTATTGATAAGGATAATTCTTATTTAGATACACTACAGTGCTATGCACTAGTGAAAAGAACTGTGCACACTGTTGCAACCTTACAAAAGAATGTGTACCAATGACTCTCATGTTAGCTCTATTAGTTCTTTAAGGTCACACAGTACTATTTCTGCTGAATGATTGTTGGAGACTAAAGTTGTTTGATTAGAATATATAACAAACTGTTACATCCTTTCTGTATAACTCCACTTGCTGTTCAATTACTAGCTCATGAGAATTTATCTCAAGATGAAGAAAACATCTGAAATCTTTAACAAAAATCTGTAGTATAGTTATTTTAGAAGCATAGTTCATACTTGCTTTGCTGATTCTATACACATAAAATCTTGCAAATATTTCTATTAAAATTTAGACAATTAGGGAAGTTATTTTACATTAATATTGAATGTGGAACATTACTGATAATTTACTTCTTATGAGTAGATGAGGTTTTGAACAATGAGATAGAGCATTGATTAACAGATATGTTTAGATTAAAGAATCACAGAATCTGAAGTCACACATAAGTGTTTTGGAGTATTTGAAAACTAAGATAACACAAACTCTACTTAACATGGAGACCATTATGGAAAATATTTACATATAGAAATGTACACAAAATGTAGTTAAAACATCAGATCCCACTAAATGCATTACCAATCTTATCAGTGTGGACATTATGCTATACATGCTAAACCCTGCATACAACCTTATTGCTAAACCAAAATTGGCCATTGACATGGTAATGCATAGCAGAGTTATGGCAGAGTTGGATTATATGCATAAATTACATGAAGTAACAGAAGTGCCTTTACACAAAGAACATCTGTTTTGGAAGAGATAAATTCCATATGAGAAATGCTAAAACTGAAAAACAAACTGAAGAATATTTGCCACAGCTAGAGATCACTCCATTGAATAAAAAATATCATCACTTTGTAAAAATTCAGCAAACCCTAATCCACACAAGTTGATATTTGTTGACAAAAATGTACCAGAAAGTAAACCCAAGCAGGCATCATGAATACTTAATGTAGAGTCACTCAGGGCCTCTTTTTGTTTTACCTTAATTTTTAGGGCACTCTAAAATTAATTAGGTGCTATTCTTTTAATTAATTGTTAATTTTGTCAATTTTTGATTATTTTGAACCTAAGTTTTGAACTTGATGATTGTCCCTCAGAGCTTTTGTATTATGTGTAATTGCTCAGTTAATCGAGGGAAATGTGTGAGGGAAAACTAACTTTAGTAAAGAATGGTAAATATTTACCTACTCTTGTATAAATAGGGCATACTATTGTAAGCAAATGTCAAATAAATTTTGTTCTCACTGGATACTGTTTGCTTTTTATTTTTATTATAATTCATTAACCTTTTTAGCTTTGGTATGGATTTGATAATAATTAACTAGTAAGATCTGGCAATAATGTAGGAGAACTTCTCTGTGCCTGGGGCAATAACTCACTCCTTGACAGATGTGAGCCTATATTGTGGTCACTTTAGGGCTATGTATAGGGATAGGAAATAAAAGAACTACTATCTATTGATTGAGTATGCACAAACTAAAACACACCTTGAATATACTATGCTGTTGGCAAACACAAATACGTGGTAACTACACATTTATTAATATCTTATTACATGAGCTGAGTAGATAAACCCAAAGATAAATTATTGCATTGAGCTAGAAATTACAACTTGAGGCACACAATTAGCACCTTGGATTTGTAAGGATGGATTCTAAAGGCTTGGCTTTAGTGTGATGCTGTGTGAATTGGTCACTACTTTAACCATCTTGGAATTACTTTTCTTTTCTACAATGAAATTGGCAAATTACTAATCTTCTATTGTTTTGTTAGAGCATGGGATGCTCTCAGCAATGGTAATCTTCTGCAACCTTTGTACTGCTTGAGCTGCTAGAAGCACCCTGTGATTCTACATTAGATAATTGATATTGGTAAAGTTTTTAGCCTAATTCCCAATGTTGTAACTGATTTTGCAATCAAGGCATACATCTTAGGTTAAATTGTGGGAGTTTTTAATCACTTGCACTGTCTGCATCATCTACATATAATGAAATTAGTAAAAAGTATAAATGAAAGCTAAATAATTAGATTTAGATGTAATGGCAATATTTCCTAGTGATTATTATGTTGCAATTAATGAAATAAAACTCAAAGAGAGTAATAAATGATTGTTTGTTATTCTCTTAATTCAGATTTTAAGCTACCTTCTAATTGGTTAGTAAAGTTGATAGAAAACTTGAAAATCTTTTATTTATTTTTCAATTTGTGATTAAATGAGTAAAATGAGCATTTGCACAAACAAAAATCTAAATTTTAGTTAGCTTTGTAAAAACCTGTTAATCAAGTTCAAAATTAAACTATCACTTAGCCTGGTTGATAGATTGTATAAAAATCTTTTTTTTCTTAATATATTTAGATCAACAGTAATTATCCTAAGAGTAAAATACAAAGGTTTTGACTAATCATAACTCATTATTATTAAGTACAAACATTTGTAAATCTATTGTATTACAAAAATAAATCCAAACAAAGTTAAGTGATTGCAATAAACTGTAGTCATAGACTATAGTTGTTGAGCAGCATAAAATTAAAAAATGATGAGTTGGGGTAGAGCCTGTACCAGGCAAAGATAAAGTCGTACAGGCACAGGCTTCTATACTACAGGCACATGGACCCTGAATATAGAGTAAATATTTGTTGTTGTTCAAGGATAATAATTCTTTAAACCACTTCTTTGAAGGATTCTATATATCTAGAAAATAATTATTTCAAAAGAAATCCCCTTTAATGATACACACAATGCAAAGTCATTTCTTTGTGATAGTGGCAGCACAAGATTTTACCAGTGTTGTAGAAATTCCATGCTTACAATCTCCTAAAGCAGTTTCCTCCTGAAGTGTCCCCGGATCTTACACAATAATATCATTAACAAAATCTTTGATCAATGAAATCTAAAGGGGGTTAGTAAATAAATAATTGCAAATATCAAATGCAATAGAAGGAAGCTGAATTTATTGTGCACTTCACTACATTGACTCAGATATTTATTACAAAATCTGCAACATATTACCTGACTTGTTTACAATTTCAAAGCACAGTTTCCCTTGCAAAGTTAAATGAGCAATCACATGTAATTTAAATTGAGGGGACAAAAACTAACACTATTGAATTAACTACACTTGAAATTCCAAAATTGATTAAAAGAAATTGATAAAAATAGGGTAGCAGCTAAACAAAAAGAATCAAAATGTCAAAAGACATGACACTATTCCAGAGTGCCAAAAATAATAAAAATAAGGCCCTGAGTGACTCTACAATATGTGATGAAATTTCCTTGTATATATGTGTGTTAATAATTTGCAAATAAATTTTGATTTTGCTGAAATGAACAAATATATTTTTGAATAAATAGAAATGAATGCTTGTACTAAGTTAATTTGTTACTCTTTACACTGAGATTCAATTTTGCATAAATTATTCCTATATAACATTATTGAATTCAAAAATGGTTTCAAAAAAAATTTTTTTCAAAAATTAGAAATTATGTTTCAACTTACATAAAAAGAAACTGATTTACTAGAAAAATAGTTTTTTTGTAATGTAAGAAGTGAAAGTTGCTAACTTCCACATCATTATATTGGAATTATTGTAATATACTTATTTTACAATGTCCTACAAGCAGTGTAGTGTGGTATTAATCTAAATTATTTTGATACAGTTTGATGCGTTTTCAATTATTGCTATGAGGTTTGATACAGGGTTGTCAATTAATTGACAAAATTTGTTGATAAAGAGACATAACTTAACTATGACTTTAGAGTTGTCAAATTTAACTTCTCAGTAATGTTACCAAAAGTGCTTAATTTGGTTTTTGCTGTTACTTTATTTATTCTTTTTGACAGTTTAAGTTTTAAGTATGCATATACTATAGTACACCTGAAGGTTTTCTTATTGCTTCAAGATATTATAATTGAATAACATTTAGCTATGAGCAAAACAGGCTTAGTATATGGACATAGACAAACCTACAAGCCTATATTTATGGATACAGGCTATGGGCCATTCATAGGCACAGGCCCTATCCTAGAGGATGAGGTTACTTTAACACACATTCACAAAACTCTTGATGGGGTTCTCACACTGCTTTGCCTTCTCACACAGTGGCCATCTTTGTGAATAATCTTTTTGCCATAAAAGACAGAACCTAAATAGATATTTCCAAGTAGGATAGGACAAGCAAGTTTAAAACTGAGTCATTAGAAGCCCTGTGTTCACAAGCCTGTTATTTACATATTGGTTACATAGTGCTTCTTCTGTAATATCAGTCAGTAGTTGTTGATATTTATTGGCCAGATCATGTGCTTTTCATGTTGACTAGTTATTTTCATGTTTGTAAATATTGTAGATATGCATTGTATATAAGACACCCAAGCATCTGTAAATAGAGAAATAGTTTAACTGTGTTCTCTTGTTCACTGGAATCACTGTTGTTCTAGTATATGTTCACCTCAGTGACATTCTGCTTTGACACTAAGTCCTCTGGCAAAGTTCTCTTTAGATTCAACCCAGTGATTCTACACTTAGTCTAGACTGGTTTCAACAACAAAGCAGAAAAATTGAATTAGAAAGCAAATAAATTAGTATATATGGATTCTACAATATGTCCCCATTAGAATATGTGCTTTAGCAAAGCCTATTGTTGCCAGAAAGTTATTTTTCAAGTTTTGTATGTTTTCCCAAAATGTAAATGCCTCTTTGTACAAAAGTGTTATCATTGACTTAGATTGTTTTTCACAAGCTTCACCAAAGATATGCTTGACTATGTTATCTTTTTTCAATTGTATTATTGTGATTTCAACTAACAATTTTTTTGGTATTGATCCATGAATATATACTAGGACTTCAACTACCCCACTTATCTAAGTTGATATTATCCATTTCTCTTTGATTGTTCAGGGTTAGTGATACCATTATTGACTGTAATAACTCATTCTGTCTCTGCATTTCTTCTTGGGATTAACTTATCATCTCAATAATTTATATTGGGCAAGTTATTTCAACTTTCTGAATCATCTCTGGTATATGACAATGTATTTCTTCAACTACTTTTTTCTTCTTCATTTATCTGTTTTAACTTCTTGTGTTTTAATGTGGCATCACCCTTGGCATTGATAAACATTTATATATAAATAATTAACAATTATTAAATATTCAATTGTACACTATTTAAATGATTTTGTAAATGTCTTTAATGACATATTATGATTAGACAAACTGTGCTATGTTCAAAAGTTTAAAATTTCTGCCACACACTATTTCTGGATTTAGTTATTACCATACAAAATGTCATGAGGCATCTGCTAGTATTTACAGTATGCTTTAGTGCTACATTTTGTTTATACATTACCTGTTTTGTTTTCTTTAAATATGTTGCTTTTGTTAAATAACATTCAATAGATTTTCCTTAACTCTTATTTCTTGTTGTGTATGTAATTTCTTAAAAATGCTTTTCTAAATTAACTGATTATTGCTGAGAGTGCCTTGTTCAGGTACTGCTTTACAAGCCCATCACTATGGCAGTTTGGCACAGTTAGGATTAGGGCTTTACACAACTGCTTGCAATTTGTTGTGTTTTATATTTTATTGCAGCATGTAGATTTCACAAGCTGAGGCCTGCACTGAGCTTAGGTTTTTACAAGCATGTATGCACCCAAGAACTTTTAGGGCTTCTCTCTCTTCACTTGAATTAGGGCTTTGTCTAAAATGGCTCTTTCTTATAAGGTTCTCTGTTTTGGGTCAGCTGAGTGTGGACATGCACACTTCCTTTATCTGATCCCCTTGCTACCTTTAACTTTTACTAGGAATAGGCTTGTTTGGATCTGGAGTCAGACCATTATTTACCAAGACATCAGCAAAACATGATGTTCTACTATGCAGATTTCCATGCTGATGCCAAATTAATAAATCTTTGTGCTGTTAACAATGGCTGTCTTCATTTTATGCAATTTGCAATTTGAAGTCATGCCCCACATTTATTTTTTATGATGTCACAGAGTATGTATATTTTGTTGAAGCAGATTCCCCTATTATTCAGAGTTTCCATAATGCCTGACCTGCTGAGAGGTTTATTGTTCACCATGATTCTGGTAAATTATTTCTCAAATGTTTGCAGTGAGTTTTGGTGGATTTCCAATTAGATCCAGTGTATTAATTTTTGTTGTTATCAGAAATATTGTGAACTTGTACATTCTAACTTTTGCTAGAGCCCTTCCAAATGGGGATTTTTGCTTAATTCTACTGCCATTTGAAATATTATTGTTCAAACAGAGTTTGGTAAATACAATTTGTCAAAAAGCAATTGGCAGTAGATATGATGTTATCAGGGTTTTTGAATACTCAGAATGTTAAGAACTCAAACTCAAACAATCTCACAAAACTTGAGCAGAAAAACTTGGAAGAGAAATTAGCAAAACTCAAAATCAATTGAAAATACCTTAAAAATTAAATTATTTTAAATTTCAATGTCTTTATAAATCAGAATTATTGTAAAATCAATATTTTTTATCCTAAAAAAATTGCAATAAGAAAAAATTTGATCAAACTCAGAATTTTCTTTAAAGGAACACTTCAACTCAAACTCATGCAACATGGCACCACTGCAATGCCATATATTGTAGAAAACTTCTCATTATATATAATATTTTATACTATAGCATAGATTACTAAAGTATTTAACACCTGCTTTTTAAGAATAAGACAAAATTTAAAGGTTATTTTAAATATTTTTTTGATATCTAAACTTCATTCACACTTAATTTTAGCAAATCTTGTCAAAAAGTTTGGCTATGCTGATCTAATGTTTGTATATTGGTTTGAAGATTGCTGATGTTAAATAAATGAAAATAAAGTGAATTTTTCTTGAATATCGATTTTAGATGTTTTTTGTAATTGTAAAATAGCAATTTTATTTTACAATTAAGGTACTATTTTCTAAAACTTTCTCATATTGCTATTGCTACATTCATTTTTATTTCAAAAGAATGATAAAACTTATATTTGAATTGTCAAATAGTGCTATTCAAACTAGTTATTTAATTTCATATTCGAGAAAATCATTTCATTTGAATTCGGTATTAGATACAAAATGTGTGATCCAAATCCCAATTGAAAAGCTCGACTAAAAATTATACGTCAGTGATTACCATTAAGATAGGATTAAAGGTTTTTCTCGAATTCACCCGACTTTTAAATTACAAGAAGGGTCAATTGTTACAGAAATTTATTTATTTTGTATGTAGATGTAGATTGTTGTAGGCTTAAATTAATTTATTACTACCATTCAAAAAATAATTCTTCCTGCGTTTTTACGTACTAGTGAATGAATTTGTTATTGTTTCGATAATTATTTAATCAGTTTTGATATAGGTATTAAGATATTTTATGTTGCAAATGCATGCATTACGTATTTATTATCTTGACTTTTGTCCTTGAAATTCGGGGCTAAATTCAAGTTTGTCTTTGTTTGAAAAAAATTTTCAAGTATGTAGTTTTTATAGCTTAATTCACTTACACCAGAAATGTCAAAAAACCATTATTTAAGAAGTTACGTTTGAATTTTTACTAGTGTGATTAACGTCATTAAAATTTCTGTAAAATGCTATAACTATATAATTTAAGCGATATAAAACTATCAAAGTGCTATTTAACTAAAAAAAGAGTAAATTGAATTTTTTGAAATCAATTTTAAGGTTTAAAAAGTCTATGACTGCTTATTGATTTGAGCTATATTAAAAATACACCATCTAAGCACTCATATTTCACATAGAGATATAGCTTTACCCAAACGTCTTATGTATAGTGTGTGATTGTTGCGATTTATCACATGCAGTTATGTTATTGACTATCATAACAGGAGAAAATTAATTGCAACTTCTCAAATTTTTAATTTTTAAAATGTTGAATTCAGCGCTAAAAGCGACAACAGAAACGTATTTATTTTAGTAATATATTTTTTTGAAAGACAACTTGAATTGGTCCGAATTTCTGTTGGAATCATCAAGATCAAGAATCCTAACCATATTTGTTAAATTTGTGAACAATTACCGGCTGCTGAAAGCAGAATGGCGAACTGTAAATTGAATATTTAAAATGCTAAACAATGACTTCACAGAAATGTCTGACATTGATTTGATTATACGGATATAGTATTTCCAGAGTTGGTTTTTCCTCTATTATATTCATTCACTGCAATATTTTAATTAGTTTTAAACAGCTTTTAACTGAAATCTATCAGGTTATCAACATAACAAATTTACGCTGTTTTTTTAAGCTTAAATGTTTTCATTAAAACGAATTAATAAGTATATATATTTCTCTTGATTTTTTTTTCCAAGTATGCTCTAACTGTAAACATTATTGTCAAGCAATGCTTTACTTTGAAATGCAAAGTAAACTAAAATTATTATCTATAATTTTAAATGAGAAAAACGAACATTCACGATGCGTTATTGGAATTTATTTAATATAGCATATAATAAGCGCACCTTCAGAATGATTTTGTTTAAAGTATGTTGCAACTTTAATTGTATTGATATTGTAGAATTGATTTGTCGAAAAAACATTTTCCTACTAGTCTTGCTTGTATAGATTAGGATGTGCAATAAACCAAATATACGATATTGAAGGTTATAGTGAGTGAACTGCTATTAGCAATGCAAAATTGTAATGATGTTCATTTGCAATAAATGCTCTATAATAATGAGAATATAATCAAGAATCATTAATTACTGACATTGTCATTATAAGTGGTAAATGATAATCACGAATTATAGGTTTGCTGTCTGATAGAGCGGTTAAATAATTTTGGGCTTCTGCTTCCTTTGATTGTGCCCTTGGATAGATTGAGAAATTTATTTCAGACCTGCAATGAATTCGCCAAATGTTGCTCCACAAAACTATTAGGTTTTAAAAAAGTATACATTTTTTAAAATTTTTTTCAAAAACATCTGTGCACTCGTTAATAAATCAACTCTAAACCAGTATATGCATGTAATTTATTGTCTTAACATTTTGATATTATTCAATCAATAGGTTTTAGAATGAAGTTATGACAGCAAAACAGAAAAGTGAATTGCTGTGTTTGATGTTTTGCATTTCATGTTCCCTTTGTATTCAAGAGTTCGAGGAATCGATTGTGTACAAGCCAACTTCCACAGCTGTGTCTTTTGTTTCTTCAGTACCACCTCAGTATAATATTATAAAGGATCCGCTTGATTTTGATCCTGTATACTACCACAGCTCTAGAGATTCAAGTAGTTTCATCTATATATTAATTTTTTAAATGGCTGTTTAGAAAATTTCATTGAAGTTGTCAAAGTAAATCGTACTTCAGCAAAACTTCAGTGGTTATTTAGTAGTTACAGCAAATGCGAATGTTTTATTTCATACTCAATGATCAAATCTGTACTTGCACATAGTGCGGTAGAGCAGGTTTCTGCATGTAAAGGACATCTAAGAATTTCATTAGAGTATGGTCGCCAGTATGCTGTTACAATTAATTGTAATCGAATCGTTTGGAAGAATGTTCTAACATTCATAGCTGGTATAGCTTGTTATTTCATATTTTAGTACAAGTTTAATGTTCTACATCTAATTTTTTACTTTATTTTAAAGTAAGTCATCTTAGAAAATATATCTTTTTTCTACATCTACATGAATTAGAAGAAGGATTTTATGATTTTGTATGTTGTTAAGCTTCTTTTCCAGCTAATGAAAATCAATGTGTTAACTTGAATAAAAAGTACGAATTCATTTTGTAAATTGTTTCCGCAGAATTTCACAGCTAGAATTTATTGGATAAAAAATAATTTCACAATGATATTTAGCATGGTTTTCTTTTCGGTTTGCTGCTGGATTTGTGGGCAATATTTGTGTCTTAACCTTTTAATTCCCAAGCACAGAAAATATTATAAACTCATTTTTGTTTTACGTGCATCTATGGGCTATAGAAGTCATATTCTCTCTTTGAATTAATCATGTAATTATTTCACGAGTTTTTTCTAGTTTGTTTGTATATTTGATAGACAATAGATAAGATCAAATTTTTAGTGATATGAACATTTACATTGTGATACCCTTAGTGTTCTTTACTTTTTTGGATGAAGTTGGCAACTAGCAAAATGATTGTATCATGATATTTCAAAAAATCCGATTTTTGAATTTATAATCTGCAAATTGTATTACAATTTCAAGGTCTGAGTAAATCACAAATAATATGTTTAGTATGCTAAAGTTGTAAATAAGTCATTAAATTTATGCTCAAATTAAATACAATATAGAAATTTCTAAAATTGCAAATTTGCAACTATTGTTATTAGAGGGTTAATGGGCACGATAAATGTGTAGTTGGTCGTTGAGACTTATTATCATGGGAAGAGAAAGTTAATTGACAATACAATTATATATCAAATTATTTGATAAGTTGAGTAATCAATCAATTTGAAACGATTTTTTTCACTTTAGTTGTAAGTAAATCCAATACATTTATATTTTATGGCGAGTTGATTAGTTATTGTCAAATGAGTTGCATCAACAGTTTTTTAACTGTATATCATCAATTCAGGTATATCTTTTAAATCTAAAGTGGAAAAGCTGTTAAGTGATTTATCTTTCACATTAAGATTGAATATGTAGGATGTCCAATTTTTTGAAAACGAATCCCAAATATTTGAAAACGGATGTGGAACAAAGTGATTTTTCGCCAAGTATATTTATTCAGCAGTTTTGTTAGTTTCGATTTAAACATTCTCTTTAAATTTGGTGAGTTTAAGGCTATGCATGTATATAATTGAATACAATTAGTAACTGTAATTTAGGATTGCCTTATGATCACAATGAAAGTGAAAAACCTCATGAATTTATTCCACATACTCCACACAGACCTCAAGTAACATTACAAGACAATAGCACATTGGTTATTATTATAAGTTCTTTTCTAATCCTAACTCTCCTCATTTTTGTAGCAGTTGTAGCATTTATTTTTTCAAGAAAGCATCCTGGTTTATGCCAACCTAGAAGGTAAACTTTTATCGGTTATTTCATTCAATTGTATTGTAGTTTATTATCAGAGTAGCCAGTTATCTTCAACATTGCCAGATACAAAACTAATATGCTGAAATTTAGGTATCATACACAAACATAAGATTTTGATTAATTAGTTTCAGTAAAATTCTTCAGGGGAGAGAGTAAATTTACCCCCAGGTGAATTTGAATTTTTATTAATAACTTTTTTAATCAAATTTGAAAGGTTAGCTGAACTTTTCACCTCATTAAATTTAGTTTTACACATTCTGTGTATAAAAACTGCCATGGGTACAAAAAATGCTGATATCAGCATTAATATCTACAAATTATTGAATAAAAAAATTAAAATTTGCCCAAAGATAATAATCATTTTGACGTAAGACATTTTATCAAATTTTTTGCAAAAATTGCTGACGTCGGCAAACATCTCTCAATAAAACTGTTTTTTAATTATTTCAAACTTTTTATCCCATGGTACCTTTGTGCCAAACTTCATGACAATAGCATTCATATATCAAAAATAAACCTTTGGGTATTTTGCCACCCCTTTGTTAAAACAACGTATGTAAAAGAGGCTGTCAGGATTAGAGTTAATGAAATTATAAAGTGTCATGTCAATAGCATTACTATATCAAAAAAACATGGGGTAATTTTTACCCCCTCCCCCATCTGTGAAGAAAACGGTTGTGAGGATTAGATTGAATCCCCGGAATTTTTTGTCAACCGACGTGTCACTCTCAAGTCATGGTAAATGTTCTATTGTAGCTGACCATCTAGATGGTGCCTTAATAAAAAATACAAAGCAACATGTTTTTAAACGCTATTCTAGGGGTTTTAATTGCCTAATCATCCTGTTTTTACATTTTCAACTATGAGATTATACAACCATTTGAAAAACAATATACAATTCTTCGTGCAGAGAATGTTGCCAAAATCATAGTTGAACTTCTTATAAAATTTTAATTCTTAGCTACAATATGATAGGCTTATAAATACAATATACAATTAAGGATCTAACATGTCACTTTTTGAATTGGTAAGCTTTCTGTGAGAGGGGTAATCCGTGAATTGTGACATCTTGCTTGTTTTGGCAATTCATCCTGAAATACCATACAAAGTGCATTTTGTTTATTGAGATGCAGTGTTGACGCACTCGTCAATGTCTGTCGATAATATCAGCAATTTCTTCTTGCATGAAGAATTTTGAATGAATCGCAGGAAATCATTGTAATGATCGTTATACTTTAAAAAGTGTTAGTACATATTTAACCTTTTCTCCAGTTGGCAACATAATGTCAATGCTTTGACATTGCTATTATGTTAGCTTTCCACACTGAAGAGAGAAACAAACTGAAAGCAATTCCATTTTTAATACCCAATTGAACTCACTTTTGACAACATTCTATATAAAAAAATAATTTTTATAAGCAATTTTTTTCGTCTATATTACTAAGCAAATGAAAAAACCTGTATACTAACTTGTTTTGTGAAAACATTAGTTTTCATTGATGAGATTTATCACTTTCTACTGTTTTGTGAAACTCACCCAGTTGTCTTAAAAATAAATTTTTGGAGGCCTGTAAAATTTTTTACATGTTATCCATTTCTAAATAATTTGAGATATTTATATTGCTGTTCTGTTTGTAGTAGATTTCTGATTAATCATGTTTATCATCCAGCAAAAGTAGATCCACTTGAATGCACAAGACATTCTTGTATTGCTAATTACTGGGACAAAGATAAGTCCTCTGCATCAATGTGTGCCAACATTTACTGGAGACACCAAAATCTCCTTACAAACAGAAGAGTTATGTAAAACAGTATTAGATACTTTATTTGTAAAAGATTTTTATAGAAGTTTAATAGTCGTTGTTCATGAAAAGGGGAATGTTTATATTATGTATCTACACCATTATTTTTTCTTTGCTTTACTTTGATCTATAGTTATTCCAAATTTTGTGGAAAAACTCAACATGTAAACTTGAGTTTTCTGTCATGATCAATTGCCGCGTCAAAGCGTGGTCCTTCTTGAAAGTGCCATCCATTTTGCGACTTTGGGATTGCGATTTGGTAGGGAATTCCGCAATCTTTCCTGTTCATCCTAATCAGTAGGAATAGGTAATGAAAACGGCTTGTCATAATTGGCTACCCTTTTGTAATTTAATTTCCAATATACACTTTTAAATTCTGTTTCGCAAAGTGGCAATAAAAAACGTATTAGTTTCTGTGGTAGCCTCTGATTATTTGGTTGTTTGCGAGTGAATGATTTTCTATAGTTATGCAATATATTTTGATATCAAAGGAGGGCAAAATTATATTATTAGTATCTTAAAATCCATATTAATACGTATAAATTATTGAACTCTTGTAATTTTACTATTATTAATAATAATTTTAATTAGTGAAGAAATTTCACTCTCCGAATCACGTGATGAGTTGGAAGAACTACGTAGAATTGTGAGAGAGAATCGAAATTCATTCCAAGCATGAAGTAACTCTATTTGTAAACATTTTTGATTACTAACTTCCACAATTGTAGCTCGCCATTGATTTTAGAGACTGCAAAATTTGCTTGTCACTAGAACTTTCTTCATTTGCTGCAATTTATGTAGAGATCTTCATATCTTTTCGTTTTTTGTTTTATTGTATTATGCTGTTTTTAGCTCCTTTTGTAATCATTCCTAATCAATCATTTTAATGGGTAGCGATTTCTAGTTGATGTCTTCCTCAAACTCTGTTTTTTTTGATACAGTTTAATCTTATAAAAATTATTTTAATTCAATTTTTACTACGAATACTAAAATCTGTATTTGACGATAACTACCTTGTTAATTATTTCTCTAAATTTAAACTAGTTGGAATTTCATTAGATTTTGATGTGAATTATTTATTTGTAGTGTAATGATTTAGCAGTTAATCATGTTGTTGGGATTTGATCTTGATTTTAGCGTTTTAATTGAGTTTGTAGTAGTTTAGCATTCTATTTTTCGGTGCTATTTCATTTATAAAACACATTCTAATAAAGATGTTTTTAGTAGTTTTGGATATTTATTGTTTCATTTTGTTTGAATTTGTGATTAAAATCTCAAATTTGAACTTGTGTACTATTTTATTATTTTTCTATTAATTGTGTTATTAAATATTGTAATTTGTTCTTAAGGTAATAAACAACATAGCTAATTTTTTTATGGTCATTATTTTTATAAGAAATATTTTTAAGTTATTTTAAGTTAACTTAGACATGTTTTTTTCAAAATGATTCAAGTCAGGTCAATTTTTTTGGAAGAAATAGTGCACATTTGTGCTCCATCTAGGTTATGAAAATACCAATTATCGTAAACATTTTAGTTTTGATTTAACACTTGATTTAATTCATTTAATGTAAATAATGAACCCTGTTTAGTTTTCACATTTTCCAATACTGCTATCAATACCACATTTAACTAAATACATTTTAGAAAGAGATTAATCTATGGATACCTACCTGAAGTTGGTACGTGGAAACGTAAACAATATTTGTAATATAGATATTTTTCTAATTCTCTACATTCAGATGTGATGTAGCACAATACTTTTAATGGGGACATTAGGAATAAATATAAAAATTTTATAAAATATCAAAATATATCGTTATTGTAATATATTATGTGACAATATGCGAAGCATTTTTTAGTAGAAAAGAGAAGCAGTCATAGACATGAAGATTCTAATGCTAACTGTTTTTAAGTCTCATATCCATTTTGAGAAAATTTTAATTAATCTTTAATACCAGCGGTGAAATTAGGAATTTAGTAGTATATTCATGTCTGTTCCATTGTCTCGTGTGTGTCCCCAGATCACACATTCATAGTTTTTATTCTCTATTTAGTGCAGTTTGGGAAATAGCCCTATTTATTTTATAGACTTAAGATGTTTATTTCTATGGGGTAGACTTCATTGCTTTTAGCATTAAAATCTGGCATTAAATGTGATTGTCAACCTTTATTATAAGCTCAAAGAAATTTACAGAATGTTTGTAAATAATGATTAAGCATTAAACACGTAATAGGCACAGATCTCTTTCTTCCTCAATGTCGTTTTCAGCCATAGATTCTCGCAGTTTGTGGAATATTTATATATCGAAATAGAGAATTAACATCTGCATTTAAGCAGATTTGGTAGGCAGGTAATGAATGTAGGCTGGCCTGGAAGCGCGTTCAACGATGTTAACCTTTGCCTCCTTTTCAGTAGTATCAGTTCTTCAGTGCGGTGAACTGCTATGGTAAGCCTGTAGCGACTAAGTTCATCCTTTCTGAACACCAGCACTTTGGGTTACAGTACTTTTAACTCTATGCTGATAGACTTCATTACTTTTAGTGAATTGGGATGATTCAAACATTTTTTCGCTTGCATTTTAAGAGGACTTGAGTGCTTTAATCATTTTTTAAGAATATGAAAATCCTACATATCTAATTGTTGTATTTAATTGTATAGGAATACTCCGTTACAAAACATTTCATTCAAAGAATATTAATACATAAACGAATGGCTAAAGATAAGAACGTTGCTTAAAATCGCTCTAATAATATAGCACTGTGTAAAATTTGTAAACGTTTGAAACTATTGCTTTAAAACAATTCAGCGCAGCATATTCTCAATAGACATTGCAACTTCAGAAACTAAATTTTTTTAATATTTGATCCATCTCATAAATTTTTTCAATTATTTAGTATTGAATGTAATATTTTGGGCAACTTGTAATCTTTCTAAAATATGTCAACAGGCATTTGGGACTCAGTATTTAAGAAATTTATTTGTTGTTAGACTATTCTTCCATTAATCAACAATTCGGTGACTCCGCTCACAGATAAGCATGCGTGTTTCTGTGAAATATAGCTTCATCCATTTATGACCTATCATTTTACACGTTATCTGTCTACATTTTTGTCGTACCCAAAATTTAGACATAAATAATAATAATTGTATCAGATTACTGCATAAATGACGCAATACATGACATTTTCTATTACCATTGTTGTTAAACTAATAAAAAATCATATTTCAAAGTATTTTCTCTTTAGCTTCTCGGAATGCAAAAAGTCGTCTGTCAGATAATACAGACACGACCCCTTTGTAGTCAATCAAGTAACAAAGAACTCTTAAAAGATGTCATATGCTTTTTTTGTGCTCCATGTGGAATCTTGACATAGATCCTTGGCAATAATCTGCTTCATTTTGCTTTGAATAAATCCACTGAACTGTTAATGATTTCAAACTGGTGTACATAGTTGTAAAAATCCACGTGAAATATGGCAATGATATCAATTTGCCTGAGTTAGTGTCTGTTATATNATATATATATATATATATATATATATATATAGTTTGAGCTTCTTTGCGAAATATATGCTTTTACGGGATGCGTTTTTTACGAATAGAGCAACTGATGCTGGCCTACCACAACCATTGCATTAGGGAAAGCGTCTGAGTATCAAACATTTTCTGAGATAAAATAACTATATGCTGTCCAAAGTCTCGAAAGAACAGGAATTAGTCATAAGGATACAGACGATTGGAGCTGGCCAAAAACGAGGTGAATAAATGAAATAGAGGGGGGTTCAAGATGTTATCGGTCCGATGAGCGGTCAAACAAAGCAGAGATGGTCTAAGATCTGCTGTCCTTGACTAAGAGATAATTTAATATTGGGAATCTCTGCCTACTTGTAATAATAATCCTAAGAAAGATATGAAACGATGTATGGAATTAATATCAATGTAATGCAGCTAATGTCAAGTCGCTCGATATCTTCATTCCATTGTCTTATAAGAGATATACTATTAAAATATTGTCGGCATGTGACCACATCATTAGATGTATGGATCTGATAGGGCTGATAAGCATATTGCTTAGTTGGCAATTTTCTGTAGAATGAGAATATAAGAGGTTATAGCGGCTTTAAGAAAGTGAAAAAGGCAATCTTGTTCATATCTTTTTTTGTTAAATCAAGATGGTAGTATGCATTTTTCAGATCAAAGGTCTCCTGTAATAGGAGGATGTCTTCTAATGATTTTCAATGAAGTGTGGACCATAGCATTTGATGGGTTTGGTGAATGCAGTGAGATGGGAGAAATCTGAAAATGCGAAATTTGCTACTGGCCCTCGGGATGGATATCCTGTAAACGATAGGAGACCTGCATGGTGCTTTAGCAATAGTTCCCGAATACCGAATATTACACAGGATGTTTAATAACATACGGCATATATCTAGTAAGAATTGGCTTAATATAAAATATTTGTTCAACCTCATGAATGTAGAAAATATTTCACTCAACATTTTTTTAGCTTCGCGAAAGAAAAACCATTGAATATGGTCGTGGATAAATAGTAAATTTTTATTTCTGTTGACCAACGCTATTACTTATGATCGTTTTGTTGAATGTTTCTTGTAGTAGAAGACGTGGGAAATTCAGACTTCTTCATCCAGAAAATGCTATGCATTCTGTCAATTTTGCTTTGATCATCAAGTTGCGTTGAAATGTAGAATAAGGTTTTTAATATCATTCTCAACCTGTTTAGCAATTGCGTATGAATATTTTTGTTATATATCGCTACACTAAAAGTAAATGGAATCACCAATATTCATTGAAAGATATTCCGAATATATTCCATTTAATTTAACTTGTTTTTTTATTGCTTTAAGACCTCTGGAAAGTTAGTATGAATGAATCATTGATCAAACGCATTTAAAAGATAGTCGCAAACGATATGAATGTGGTTTTTTTGTCAAACATTGAACGTTTTGTGGATCACTTAATTCGGCACAAACAAGTTTACTAATTGATTTATAGCGAAATAAGAAATTAAGTTAAAGCTAAATGAGTTATTGATTTTAGATTTCCGTTTTTTATTAAGAACACTTTTTTCACAAAATCCCGCGTTTTAATTGATATGTTTTACCCTGTATTAATAGACCGTTCGATATTGCCGAATATATTTCGTAACGTTATCACAATTATTGAAGTTATTTCGCTATATTTTTGGAGTAGATTGTGCGATATATATTTTATTCCTACTGGTAGGAAATTACACAATTCAACTTTCTGAGATAGCAACTAGTAGGAAAATTTATTGTCACTCCAATTGAAGTCAAAAGCAATTTAATTGATTGATTTTTTGCGATATAGCAGAGATAATATATTATATTTTGTCATGTTTACAGTTTACGGCCATGATTTAATGAATTTAACGACCAATTAAAGGGTTTCATAATATATTGCGCCTTTTGTTATCGACTTAGTGAATATAATGATCGATAGATGCGTCAACCAACATGCTATTTAGGCAATTTATATATATATATATTAGTAGAACACTAACAGATTTTAATTCTTTCTGAACTCCAACGCTTAAAAATGGCAGAGAATCACCTGGTTTTTCGATACGTTTTTAACTGTTAATTCGATCTTGTTTTTGTTTTTTCAATATTACATTTCAATGAAAGTGTCATAATTAAGGGCAGAGGTATCATCAGAAAATTGCTATATTTCACTATGATTCGCGTCCGGAATTTGCGGTTAACTTATATTGCAAATGAAATGTGTAAAAGATAATTTTTTAACGAGCGATTTTCCTTAAAGATGTACATGAGTTGTTCAACAACGGTAAGTCATGAAATGAATTCATTTGGATTCTATTCCTCAAGGATTTACCTGAGACCATGAATATTAATGGGTTCTGCCGATGGTCGAAGTCGACTGCATATTCATTTCAATTTTTATAGCGTAATGTCATCATAACACTTTCTTTTCACGCCTCATTCCAACATATTTAATTCTAAAAGCTGTTCTATTATTTAATTAACACGTGCTACTCGAAATCAATTTTTCTGAGTTGAATCAATGACTCATTTATAAATAATTTAATTTTCCTCTGAATGGCTAATAATTTGGAACAGCACTTTCGTTTGAATAAATTTGCAGTCATGAGGAGGAGAACATTTTAACTTTCAGTATTACAATACAATACATTATGATGATCGTTTGATTTTCATGATCCTACAAAGCTTCACAATTTTCAATTATTCAACATTAGTTGGAATGATGTGATTTATTATTATTTCAAACAAAGGAGCATTACTCAATTTTTTGTTCCAGTGATTCGAATTTTTTAGCAAAATTTTTCTCTTTATATATATATATATATATATTTGCAGCTTTTTGCTATGGAAAATGCAAAAACCTTACATTTGGCCGCATGGATTTAATTTACAACAATTCAAACGTGACCTGATTATGAGTGGAATTAGAGGTGAGATTCGGTCATGATAGTATTTAATTAATCTCTAATTAGTTACTTTAGGCCACGGTTAGACTACGTGATTGGTTGCAGGAAAAGAAACAAAATCACGTCGAAACACCAAGATAATTGGCGTAGTCTAACCGTGGCCTTACCGGCGTCATTGCGTTACATTTGGTTATCAGAGTTTAATATTCTGAGAAATACTATTTCATTCATCATTTTTTAATAATGATACTGAATACTTTAATGCAACACTTTGAAATTTCCAGCAAAATATTACTATTTTGGGAACTCTACTTCCGGAGAAACTGGAGTGCAAATGCAAGGGATATACGCTTATTAATTGCACTACATACAATTTAAGACCACGTGTTTTATGCATTTCAGCTAGATTGTATTGAAAACCAATACGATAATCTGATTTTAATGCACAAGTAATACACTTTTTCATCCGTTTTATACCTTCGTAACAAGCTATGCACAAATAATTTTTTGATTAAAAATATAAGCGTATATTTTGATTGAATTGAAAACCATGGATAATTTACTTAAACCCATGGTTGACATTTTGCGTTATACAAAAACCAACCTGCTACCTTTATCCATTTGTGGAAATGTGGGCTGTCTTTATCAAGCCCTGAGTCTTTCTACGTCCCGCCCGTTGTTTTCTCTGAGCGCAATAGACCAGTATGCGCTTCTAACACACGGTTTCAATAATTAGTTTTAATTCAACTACATAACTAATCAAAAAGTGTGTAGCCTATTAAAATTTGCAATAGCATTTGAATTTTTTTCACGAATTCTTAAAAAATTAAGCCGAAAATGCTTAAACATTATAGCATAAATGCATACAACATTACCTAATTCCAAAAACTTCCAAAAAAATTGCATGGCGTTTATATATATATATATATGCATTTAATTTTGCTGCCATTACTTTCAGAATGGATGAAGACCAGTTCCAGACAACGGAAGAAGAACTGGTGATTCCAAGAGCTGCCATTAACAAAATGATAAAACTTTCAATGCCACAAATGCGCGTTTCTCATGAAGTGCGAGAAGCGTTGGGACAGTTTGCTTTGGAATTCATACATCATGTTGCCGAACATTCAAATGACATATGCGCTAATCAATCGAAAAAAGTAATTGGGTCAGAGCACGTACTAGAGGCCTTATGCAGATTAGGATTTGGCGAATATACCACTCATTGTAAGGTAATCCCAATTATTTACTTCTGTGATCAACAGTGTTTGTCTAGAACAATGTTTTTGAATAAATAGCAATTCTTTAATGTGAATACTTCAAACAGTTTCATCCATAGCAAGCTTTTTGTCAGTAAAAACTATTATTTTACGCTTATTGCCGTTAAGTTCAATTTAACCGTCACTAAACAAAATTGAAAACAAACAATTACACTTTTGTAGCATCCTTTCTTTTTTATTTATTCTTATTATTATTGTATTTTTGAGTGTGTATTGAACTTAATATGTACACATTTTTTCACATTAACAATGTGATCAGCTTGCTATTTATGTTCAACCCAGAACTTAAAAATTTTAAACCTAAAGCTAATTTTTAAACTAGTCTTGCTTAGGATGTGATTGATGAAGGGAAGGAATATGCAGCGAAGAAACGAAAAGCAAGCCACAGACTTGAAGATTTAGGCATTCCAGAAGACGAACTATTACGTCAGCAGCAGGAACTTTTTGCAAAGGCGCGCCAAGAACAAGAAGCCATTGAAAGAACGGAGTGGGAACTGATTCAATCTCGTCTTCAGCAACAAAACTCTTGCTTCGAAAATACCTCAGGCAACGACGACGAATTTGACTAATTTCGCTCTGCATAGTTATTCATTGTTGCCTTTAACAAAAATTTTATCGCAGTGCGTTGCCGTTAAGAAACATTTCAGTTCTTCAGCGCCAGTTCCATTTTATGGGAAGTTGTATTTTCATGTTCGTACACTTTTAGCATGTAAGAACAGAATGTTAACTTTTGTCAGATAGCGGGGTAATTGAAACTGTTTATTTCGATATTAAATGTTTTTAGCGTTTTCTTTTCATTGCTGCAACCTACAGACTAAATTTCAAAAAATCGTAACTTTTCAATTTTTGTGCATTTATTTTAACTGTTCACCCACCAAATTGATTTTTCCATACAAATTTCATATGGTCGGCTTCATGCAAAAATATGGTAACCGACTAGTCATATTCTACGTAACATAAAATCGTTTCCACTATGTAAAATTTGCCTCCAAATAGAAAGCTGATTGTATTATACGTTTAATAACAATTTTGAACTATTTTGTCTACATCTCGATATGGATTGAGATGTAATCAGGAGAATAGATGTGAACTTTCGATTTAATAATATGTTTTTACAAATTTGGTGAATTTATGTAATTGCACAAGTGCCAAGGGTCTCTTTAGTTGTTTTAAAATGCCAGGGGACTTATAATCGAATGTCGCTGTGAAGGTTTTGCTATTGTCACGATTTAATGTTTTTGGAATAAATGCTTTTAATATTATTCCCTTTTCATTCAATGAATTACAGTTGTTCTCTGCCTGCAAGATTAACTTCTTAGGCGTATAAAAATAATTAATTTCTAGAAACTAAGAAATTTCCTTCAAAATAGTTTTACACATTTTTATTTTTTCATAACTTGTTGTTTACAAAGTCTCCGTTAGCAAAATAGCAGCTATTCTTTTTGGGTGCTCTACATTTTAGCTTTGGGAACAGAATTCGCGCTATTGAGCCTTAGAAAACATTCTTTCATGATTTCACTCAGTGGTTTTTATTAAATATTTAGTGTTTATGTTAATCTTAAATATATGTTTTCATGTAATGAAAAAATTCAAGCCCAAGCAGAAGTAAATTGTAAAATTGAGAATGTCATCTCTGCTTATCTTTTTACATGCACAAACCGTATTTGGCCGTATTTCATATTTAAAAAATACATCATCTGCACAACATTTTACGTATTAATTTAGTGGCTTACTAATAAAAAATGGTTTACAAATGTTGATATCAAACTTAGAAAGTTTGAAAATGGCCACATTTGCTTTTGAAACGTTGCATCTTTATATTAAACTCTGTTTAGAAAAGGAAATAATCTGATTCATGAGCTAGCTTAGACTTGTATGCACTTAAATACGTAATTGATCATTGATTGCTCGAAAGACTTCATGCTTTTAATGCATCATTGAAGCCCTTTTATTTAATTGATTCAAAACTTTTTTCATTTGTTCTTTGTTCTTACAATCAAGCAATATATTTGTATATTTCAGGTAGAGATATGTCAGAAGTAGATGATTTGTTTGGAGATTCTGATAATGGTCCTGTGGAAGACGAAGATGAGATTGAACTGACCGGTGAAGAGCTAGTAGCTAGAATCACAACTGCTTGGATTAATGAAAGGCAATGTCCAGAAATACTTCCTTCTCAATCAGAACTTATCGAATGTCTTCTTGAACAAATACGCATAACTCAAGAAGCTTTAAGATCACAAACGGCCGACTTAAAAAACTCTATTAAGCATCTAGAAGTAGACAGATTGCGCTATCTTTGTGTAAGTTATTTGAGAACTCGACTTCACAAGATTGAAGACCAAGTATTCCACGTCCTTCAAGATCCGTCCGCAAAAGCGAGTCTTTCTGTGGAAGAACAAACCTACGCTGAAGAGTACATAAATCTAATAGAAAAGCAGATGAACCGTAGTGTATTAGACAATCTTCCACAAATCTCTCGCAAGTTTGAAATTAGTAAGTTTCAACGCGAGCCTGATTTGGATCAGTACGTGTTTGCAAAAGTTAATAAAGCTCAGCGGAATGTTATGATAGATCCAGACGATGCCGAAGGTATTGTAGACTTGGAACCTAACGCACAATATCTTTTGAATTATCGGCCAATTGCCCAATTGCTGAAAGACAATGCAGTTTCTTTAATATAAGATGGAATTTTTTACTTATTTTGCTTATAGAATATGCAAGCATAGATAATGCATGCGTTTTATAATTCTTATTTCTATAAAGTCAGTTATTTTTACATATTATAATTTTCAAATGGCTTGTGCTAAGCAAATGATACTCTTTGACCACCTATAATAACAATATAGTAATCCCTGCGCCATTTAGTTGTAAAAAATAATTACATGATTATGCTGCTATAGTCTACTATGGCACAGACACTCGACAATGGCACATTATCTCCAGATAATAAACGTGTTTTCAAAAAATATTTTTCTACCAATTAGGGAAAATGAGATAATTTTCCACGATGCATACTGCAGTTGATGAATAACAGTGTTAGGTTAAGAAGGAAAACTACATTTTCAGACGCATCTGCGAAATAGTTTGTATGCTGCAGGACAATAAATTATTTCCAAGTTTTTTACTTTCAAATGCTTTATTTCGTGAATTCCGTCACATTGCCGTTTATATAACGAAAATGACCTATTTGCAAGGATGTTCTATATACAAGGATGTGGGACGAGACATTCAATAAAAAATACCCAGGTAGGTTCTTACAGACTAACTAGCAGGTGTAGAGCGTCATAATAAAATGTTTGTCATTTTAGTTAGTGTTTCACTACGTCTTTTCTTTATAATTTTTTATTAATATCATTGTCAATATTGCATAATGCTTTTGAACAGTAGTGTAACTAAATGTTGAATTGATTATGATAAACTTAAATTTCAGTCTTCCAATTTCCACCATTCGATCCCAATTGAATAGGCATCTGTCAACAAGGACTATCAATATAAATAAGCATAGATGTCAATGTAGCAATGGTTGACAAAGAAATTAGTTGCATTTGTTAGATGCTTAGACATATACATAGTTAAATGTTATTTGTATAAACGTTTTGTCTTTTCTTTCACGATGACTGATTCATAGAATGAATTCGTTTTATGAGTGGTGAAGACTGTACGAAGTAATGTATCTCAATGACCACTTAGGAAGTAGACTCTTACATCTTATCTATGAATATAGTTTGAGATTCTACAACTGTGTTATGACAGAGATAAATGACGCTTCGTTAGAATTTGTGAACACCGTAAATTGTAAACACATTTATGTACTTTCCAAAAATGTGGAGACGAATATTCAGGTTCAAGATCTGAAAATATCATGTCCAAAGATTTGAGTTCATTGCTTAGTGCTATGAATTTGCTTGTCATAACGAAATTAAAGGAATTCGTACTTTTTATCCAACTCAAAGGAAGACTTTTAATAAAGACACAAAGAAATAAAAGAATTGTTTTGAAATTTTAACTTTGGTAGAACTATAGTTTTTCATTGATTTAGTTTACATTTTGTATGTTTATGTTTCCGATATCGTATTTCTTATATAGTGATTTTTAAAGAGGCGTCTTTCTTGTATTAATATTTGTGTGTGGATTCGTGCATATTTTTGTATGTATTTTTTAACCAAAGGGATCCTTTAATTAACTGGTTCACTTAGTTTTTAAAGACGTTCTTTATTCTGGAAATTTTCTGAAATTCTCAATAATCATTGTTAGTTTGCTTGTTGAAAAATTTACAATTTATGAACTTGAATCGTGAAGATGTTCAATCTCTGATTTTCCATTGTTTTGATTTAGTTTTTAATTACGAGTGAATCCTCTATTTGCCACTATAATTCAATTTGTTTGAGTAAATATTCATTTTTTGTTAGAACGTAATGCTTTAGATGAATTCAGCTTTTGAGCAATTCCATGACTTTATTGTTAAAGAGCAGGAAATCCGTGATGTATTCTTTATTTCAAATATGCTTGTCATTCTATGAGCAATTTTAGGCAATTAGAGATGTGATTAGAAGTTTGGATGATGAATCTAAGAAAATTCAAGCCAACATCCAGAAACTATTTCGCGATATCAAATTATGTAAGTTCATTTGCTTAAATTTCGCTTCATTACTATTTTAGCAAAATACTCTCATAGATTATCATGATATTGCATAAAGCATTCTTAAGTTGTAGCATACTTTGAATAATTCCTATCATTTTATTAAGTGTGAATCACTTCGACATAGCACTCAATTTTGAAGGTCTTCCCCGAGTATGGCCTAATCAATACATTGCCTAAGCAAGATTATATGATGCAGAATTCATTATATATATATATATACTAATACCTCCCTCTCCGTAGTATAGTTTTTGCAAAAAAAGTGCTACATAGAGGGCAGCGAGGAAAATTGTCCATACTCCAGTGTGGTGCAAACCTAAAGAAACGATATTATTAATTCATTAAGACTATGTTTATGCATTCAAATTTTTTATACTGAGTCATAAAATATATTCTACAGGAAGAGTATTTAATGATGAAGCACACCCCCACATGAGAAGATAAACCAACGAATGTGTCGCAACATAATTTCAAACAAGCACATTCGTCAAAATAAACCAACCAATGAAAGTTGTGCACAACTAAAGAAACACATTCAAAAAATTAACATTCACTTTGAATTTTCAACATTGAATCACATTTTATTGATCCGCGCTCACAACCCGACAATGCCACTTGCTAAGCTTCTGACAGAATTTGAGAAGGGTCAGATTACTGCATGTCATTCATCTGGTAAAGGCGTATCAGAAATCGCACGAATTATCAGTCGCTCAAATTCAGCAGTTTCAAAATTTATTAATGGAGCAAACTAGGGGAAACGTGGAAAACCTATTGGAATGCCTAGAAAGATAAACGAAAGAACACTCAGGCGAATTTGGCACGTACAAAAGGCCATAAGACAATTAGTTGCAATGCAATAGCTCGAAAAATTTCCTTACGTGCTAGCAAATGGGTTGTGGTACATGAACTCAAGTGATACAACCTTTATTACACTGCTTGACTGGCCATCTTTGTCTCCAAACCTGAATCCAATCGAAAACATCTGGGCTCTAATGGTTCATGATGTTTATAGTGATGCACAATAGTATGACACTACTGCTGAACTGCGCCAAGCAATCCGAGAAGCATGGGACAACATCAGAGATTATTCAATTGTTGATTTCATTGATTCCATGAAGGAAAGGACTTACAACATCATAGCAAACAATGGTCGGCATAGCGGCTATTAGTTTTTCTATTTTAATAATGTTTCTTTAGTTTTGCACAAATTGTTTTTGTATTTCCTTTAAGTTAATTTCATTCTTCTGTTAGATTACTCAGACTAAAAAAATTAATAGTAGTTTTAGCTTTAAAAAACATTACATGAATTACTATAGAACAATAGTAAAAGCTAGGGGTACCAATAAATAAAATTTTCTTGTTTAGAATCATGTCTAAAATAATTAAACAAAGCGTTTCTTTAATTTTGCACCGCACTGTACATAGAGGGATTTTGGGT
>CABFPE010000573.1:292445-306831 GCA_900660155.1 Hofstenia miamia
GTGTAAAAAATACATAGAGGGAGGTATTAATATATATATATATATATATATATATATATACTGCATTGTATACATGTAATTTAATGCTACAATTTTGTGGCATTCTTTCCACCATAAATGAAGGAGTTCATTATAGTAATAGTCGAGGTAGTTGAATCCTTAATAAAACCAAAGAGAAAAATAATAACTTTTTTGCCCATGCTTATCTTGGTTTCAATGATTGCTTCGTTGTCTTGACTTTTGAATGGGTTGTGCGAGTAATGGTACGTGTCATTTAGCATTTGCCTTGATGTAGGCTTGACCATTCTTTTAAAAAGTTTTTGAAACTTAACTTTTCTTAAGAATTTTTCAAAATGGCATGACAGTGAAAAGAAATACAATAGCCAGTTCTAACGCTAATAGTCACTTACTGTTTAAAAAATAAAAGTATCATTAACATTATCAATTTTTTTATAATAGTTTGTGCAATTTATATAACAATTTAATTGCATATTTGTTGGTAAATGTAATAATTTTAAATAATTGCACCTTATTAAATTAAGTAAGTTATAAATAATAATTTTTTGTTTTTTTTACTTTTTGGCTCCACCAACATAACCCCTGTTTTCTTGAATTCTATGGGCTCACAAATTTTTAAGAAATGACGCTGTGCAGATTAAAACCTGTGAAGAATGCTTTTCTTCAACTTGTAGAAACCTTATGTTAAATTTGATGAGGCTATGCTTTTATGAAATTTAACTCAAAATTTATATCATTGCTTATCGATTCTCTCCTGTGTAGAATACTAAATATTGTACAAAGGCTGCCTTTTGTGTGGTATTGCTTTATTACATTGACCCTATATGTTCATTCTGTATTAGTCTTGAATCCTATAAATATTTCACAAGATTGTAGCGATAGACTGATTTCAATAATTTGGGCTTTTAATGTTTTTCATTTACTATAATGGATGCATTTTTAAGATATTCATTATTTATGTTTGTTTGATTCCATTTAATTGGAAGTTTTTAAATTTATAGACTTCGTTTAGTGTCGTCAGTTCAGTCAGACTCAAAACCCCATTTCGAGAAAATCAAGGAACTGTTTAGCAAGTTGTCCTCTATCTGTCCTTCACACGAATACTACAGGTTCCTCATTTTGTTTGCTTATCATATGTTATTGTTTATAATGAACCGTCAAATCCCATTTCATAAACAACCGTTTCGCGTCTATTTTATTATTGTTTCTAGGCTATTCTGTTTTGGGTTACTCCAAATTTGTTGTTTAAATGAGAGTTGAATCACTTCTTTATCATTTGAAGGAGAAATATTACACTGTTATTAGCAATTTCACTATGTAATGCTGACATGCATGAGTCACATGACGCAATTTAAATATTACAGTGAAAATTCGTAATCGCAGTGAGATTAAGCTGCGTTAGAAAACCTATTTCTCAATTTATAAATTCCTTTAAAAAGCACCTAAATTTCAAAGGTTAAAATAAACTTAAATAATACGTTTACATTAAAAAACTAGTTATTTAAATAAATTTAAATCCGTTTCTTGGAAATTGAAGTCTTTCTTTAAAACTGTTGTTTTAAGAAATTCTTGAATTTTCAATTTTTTCTAGTACTGAGCAATTTATTGTTTCTTTGTTTGTTTTCCATGTATTTTCAATCGTCATGACCATATCTATAATCTGTTTAACAGATCTGTTAGCAGTTTGGTTATACAACTGGAAAATCTCTTAACAGATCAATTTAATTATTGCCGTAATTAAAAATGTTCATTGGCTGACACTTTCCCGGGCTTCATAAAAGAGGATGTATGACATTTTAAAACTCAAATGAATTATCAAATTAACTTTTGTGATGAAGCCAGATTTGAACTTTTCCCGTGAAAGAATTAATTTGTAGGATAGCCATCAATGAAGCTTAGATGCCCGGATCCATAATGTAAACAAAAAATGTTTGCTTCATGACTTGCTTAAAATTGTTGTTTAAGTTGAAAATAATACTATATCCAACATTCCTAGCGATGCGTCTACCATTTTCCTTGCTCTCCTAGACTTTACAGATGCTCCAAGGGGGTTATTTTGACCCTCTATTTTAGAGGTTGTAATGCACCCAGAAGCAGAGGTGCCGCTAATGGTATGGCCATTGCCGAAGTTTTGTCGGCCATTCATAATGGTCATTATGGCTATTATGTAAAATACGCTAATGATGGTGAAATGTATACAATAGCAATTTAATAAAGTGACTTCTAATAGGCAAAATAAATACCATAGTAGTACAAGCTGCAATTACAAGACAACCATTTTTGTGTATTTTGAATTTGTACTGATATGACAAAACATAAGCAATTCACTAAGTCGCAGAAGCATTTTGAAACATTCAGAAACATACTTTAAAATATACTGGTTATTTTGTGTGTCTACCAATACAACACACTGTTAGGCGCAAAGTTTAAAAATGTCAGTGTATTTGTTTACAATCCACAATATACCAAATGGGAAACAATCTGCTGAAATTGCATACTAAACGTTTGCAATGCTTTAAAAAGTTCTTATTAAATTGTTTTTTGTTCCAAACAATATCTAAAATATATGTTTACCCTTTAAATTGTTATTAATGTAAGATATATAATACTAAATTTCATAGTTTTCTTGAATCTAAAGATAAATTCTGTATGTGTAACAAAAAATTAATGGATTTCCATTGTGGCCATATTTTAAGTTTGCCATCCATAATGACTATAAATTTTTTTTATCATACCAATATGGTATCCATAATATATGATACATAATAGTATGATACCATACAATAATCGGCACCTCTGCCCAGAAGCTTAATTTTATTACCAGAAGTCCACTCCTACCCAAGAGGATCAAATTAAACCATAAAATTTTGTAAACAATTAAACATCCTTGAAATTTTTGATAGACTTGCAAACACATCAAGTAATCTCTAAGATCCCTTTTGTTTGTAGTTAATGTTTGTTACGAGGCTAAAAAATTTAAATATGTTCCACTACTTTTAAGTTCAGCTCCCAAAAATTTATTTTAAAGGAAAGCTTGCTGTACGAAAGACTATTTACTTCGTGCATTATCTCTCATTATTCTGTGGAAGATAAGCAATGGTGACTTGTTTTAAATCCAGATATAATTCTGTCTTGAATAATTCACCCAACTAAATGCTAATTTTTCCATAAAAATTTAGGTGTTACAATAGTTTTGAGCGGGAACCCTACTAATTCCAATCAGTTCGAACAATTCATTTTAATCCAATTTATAAGATATTGTGCTTCTGGTCAGAAATGGCATTCAAATTGAATGAAACTCCGGAATGAACCCAGGATCTCACCGCTTTTTTCTCATCTTTATCTTTACAATTTGGTCCCGTTTGGAATTGAAATGCATTTTCTGCACTCTTGTGGGATCCATAAACATTTTGGATAATTTAGCGTTTAGCCTATAGCCTGTATATGTATATCTAGATGTACATGCATTAAAGAAACTTTTTCATCAGTTTAAGCCACTTATTTTATACTAAGATTTATTCTTAATCTGGATGTTTAATCGCAAAAAGTATCTGTTTAGCGAACAGAACCCGATTATTGGCTGCTCTGTGTTTACAACGCTCCTTCCAACAGTCTTTTCCGTATTCCCCTCTGCTTTGAGTCTTTTCCCTTTGATTTCTGTTGCGACTGTGCTGTTGCTCTCAGTGATCACATTGTTTCTTTCTCCGCTTTTCACCAGTCCTTTTTGTATTCCTCTTGCTGATTTTCATCCATGCTTGCGTACTTTCATGATCAGTCTATCACTCTCTCTTGTCAACTTGGATTTCCCACTCCTCCTCATTTCCTCATCTGTGGTGACTTCAACCTTCCTAATGTTTGCTGGAATGCACTTGACTCTAATGACGCCTATTAAGCCGCAGCTCTGGATCTTTTCGTTTCCTACTCTCTTGAACAACTTGTATTTTCGCCTAATTCCTGATCCTCCCTCATTGACTTGGTTTTGTGCTCTCACTCTGATCTCACTTTTGGCGCCTCTGTTGTTATCCCTGTCTGTCAATTCTATTACGCCATCAGCTTGTCCAGCTGCTCCTCAATGTGACTTTGTATCTCTAAATGCTGCTCTCTCTCCACTCCCCACTTTTAATGACTCTTTCTCTGCTGATGACTGGTACACCTTCCTTCACCAAATTATTTTATCCTTTGTTGCTCGTCGTCGTAAAAAGCGTATTTCTCTCCCATTCTATTTCTCATCCCTTACTGTACACTCTTTGAATAAACTTGAATATTTCCAACGCCGTTCCGGCCCTTCCGATTCTTCGAAACTATCTTCTCTCAAAGAAGACGTCATCAACTTCATGGAACTCGACAAAATCTCTCTGCTGTCCATCTTCTTATTTGGATCTCTTCAAGACTCTTGTTCTTTCTTGTGGTCCCTTCATTCCAAACCTTACGTCCCCTGCTTGAAATGGAACCTTATTTCTGCTCACTCGAATCTGGAGAACGCTGATCTCTTCAATGCCTATTTCGCCTCGAATTTCTCTGATCCTGTCCGTCTCTTCCCTGGTCGACTTGCCACCTCCCCGCTGATTCGACCATGTGACATTGTCTTCAACGCCCATTACATTTCCCTCATGCTTAAGTCCTGCAAGGTGTCTGGTCCTTGCTATCCTGCCGCGTCCATTCATTTGTAATTCATGACACCTCAACTCTTTCCATTAATTTAAAGCATCTCTTCTCCTACATTTGCTCCTCTAAGCGTTTTCCACCTTGCTGGAAAACATTTTGGATCGCTCCGCTGTTAAAATCCAATCAGCTTCCTTCCTCTCAAGTCACTTCATACCGTCCAATAACTATTCTTGCTCTACTGTCAATCATCTTTGAACGCCTTATCTTTCGCTATTGTCTTCCCTACAATTCGTCATCTCATCTCCTCTTCTCAGCATGGTAACCTTCCGGGTTGTTCTATCATCACTAACTTACTCACTTTGATTGAAAACTGTTATTTCCACTCTCATCGTAATGATCTTGGTTACATTGTCTTTCTTGACATTCCTAAAGCTTTTGATCGGCTCCCTCATTCTATTCTTCTTGATTAATTAAGTTTATTTGGCTTTGATGCCGATTTCATCGAGCTTTTCCAGTCTTACCTGTCCAATCGTCGTCAGCGTGTCAAAATCAACTCTTCTATTTCTTCTCTTGCTCATGTCTCTAGTGGTTTTTCTCAAGGTTTTGTGTTTGCTGTTCTCTTCTTCCTCGTTGCTATCAATGAATTTCTAATCATGTCTACTGTACGTTGATGACAATGCGATTTTCAACTTTGGTAGTTCTTCTGCCTCCAATATTACATCTGATCGGTAGCTTTTTTCTACTTGGTTTCCCGTTAACCACAAGTTCAACTTGCGCTAACTTAAATTTCTCTTGTCTTGTGTCCTTACGTCTCCGCAAAGCTAATTTCTAACTCTGCCCTCTTCCGCAATGTTCCCTTTAATTCCACGACTGCTGTGAAACTCTCTTTGTTCAAGTCCATTCCTCGCGCCATTTTTCTCTATGCTTCTCCCTGTTGATGGCCTTCTCGTTCCTTGTTCCACTCTATGGAACGTTTCCAGAAGCGTGCCTTTAAATATATCTCTCCCTTGCCATAAAAAGACGCTCTTCTCAAATTCTCCACTCTTCCGCTGTCACTCTACTTCCATGTCTGTGATCTCTTCCTGTTTAATCGTTTGGTCACTTGCAAATTGGGCCTTGATCCTTTTGAGACTCCACTCGCTCTGATGATGTTGTTACTTTCTCCATTCGCCGTCTCAAGAAGCATCGCACCCTTCACTCGTATTTTCAATCGTGCTTGTATTGCTGCTAATTACATTTTGACTCCCCACCCTCCAACAGCCATTGATTTTTTTCCCGCCTCCGAGCTTCAAGAAATCTTTGATGTCTTTTCTCTTTACTGAGCCCTTCTCCAACTTCGCCTACTGTTCAATCTGCTCCTACTTTTCTCTCCTGTGACTGTCCTCGCTGCCGTAAAACTTGGTTGTTTTTTATATCTTTCTTGTGTATGCCTTCAGCGGTTAAATATAGTCATTCATTACACTGTGTGACACACAATTTAGTTGACTGATGTTTTTTCACTGATTTCAGTCAATTTTGGGACGAGAATTATGAATTTGAATGCCTTTTTATACATAAAACCATATTTTTTGTTTAATTTGTAATCCTTCTGTCTCAAAAATATTGTCCACTTTTGTCGGGCGAGGATAACTTTTGATTGAGAAAAGTTTAGCCCGCCAAATTTTGCTCGCTAGTAGCCTAGTTCCCATTCTACACATTTCTGAAAAAAATTGGATTTGCGTAAATAAACCGGGCACAGGGATGGTTTTACGAAAAAATTAAAATCTCGATTTTCTGCAATTTTTACGCTCAGCTCGCAAATTTCACAAAAAAGCAAAAAAAACTGTGCGGTTTGTTAAAATGGACCTTTAAAAATATGTCCATGAAATTCTTTCTGTAACTGGACCAATATTCCAGAAGGCAGATAGCAGAAACGTTAGTGCCCAAAGGCCCTTAGTTTTGCTCATAGGGCCTACAAAAGTTAATATTTTCATTTCAAAATTTCAGATATAAGAACAATTTAAACTATGGTACTGAAAAAATTTGGTCGTTTGGTAAAAAATTAAAAATTTTCGTTTTGCTCATTTTTGGGTATTTCGTATATTTTCATTGTGGCACAGTTTTAGCAGCTAAAAATAGATAAAACCGTTTTGAAATGATAAATTTTTCGCTTTTCAAAACAGAGTACCACAAATCCCCCTGTTTAACAGACCCTTTTCACCGTTAACGTCTTTTTCAAACACAATTCCACTGCTATTTTCGCAAATTTATCAGCTTTTCTTCCATAATTCCACTATATTATGCCATTACCGAGCACAAAATGATCGAAAATCAAATTTAAAATAATTTAATTTTAATAGCATTAAATCATAGCGAAATATTGACATATAACACCATTTTGAGGAAGAAATAACCAACATTTCTTTTTATAATCCATACCACCATATTCCTTAACAATCACGTCCAATTTCAGTCGGTCACAAGTTAAAGATGAAAACTAAGGAACTCAACAATTTGCAGCGCAAGCCGTTTACCAATACCTTCTTCGTGTCAGTACGAATGGTAAGTTGCCATATGGAGGGCTTAAGGAATGTGCAAATATATTTAAGGTATCATCAAGAACAATTAAACGTATTTGGGATAGGGGAAATGAGACACGTAATGATGATTTAGTACCCGGTAATGTTAACAGTCGTGCGAAGGGAAAGAGGACGAAAAGCCAAGCCAATGAGCGAAATAATTGATAAAGTTTCTAAACTCGATATAAATAAAAGGACAACATTTCGATCAATGGAATTTCATACTGGTATCGATAAGTCTCGATTACATAGAGCAAAGAAAAGAGGAATTTTAATTCCTCACAATAATAAAGTCAAACCGAAACNACAATTTAAACTATGGTACTGAAAAAATTTGGTCGTTTGGTCAAAAATTAAAAATTTTCATTTTGCTTATTTTTTGTTATTTCGTATATTTTTATTGTGGCACAGTTTTAGCAGCTAAAAATAGATAAAACCGTTTTGAAATGATAAATTTTTCGCTTTTCAAAACAGAGTACCACAAATCCCCCTGTTTAACAGACACTTTTCACCGTTAACGTCTTTTTCAAACACAATTCCACTGCTATTTTCGCAAATTTATCAGCTTTTCTTCCATAATTCCACTATATTATGCCATTACCGAGCACAAAATGATCGAAAATCAAATTTAAAATAATTTAATTTTAATAGCATTAAATCATAGCGAAATATTGACATATAACACCATTTTGAGGAAGAAATAACCAACAACATTTCTTTTTATAATCTATACCATCATATTGCTTAACAATCACGTCCAATTTCAGTCGGTCACAAGTTAAAGATGAAAACTAAGGAACTCAACAATTTGCAGCGTCAAGCTGTTTACCAATACCTTCTTCGTGTCAGTACGAATGGTAAGTTGCCATATGGAGCGCTTAATGAATGTGCAAATATATTTAAGGTATCATCAAGAACAATTAAACGTATTTGGGATAGAGGAAATGAGACACGTAATGATGATTTAGTACCCGGTAATGTTAACAGTCGTGCGAAGGGAAAGAGAGGACAAAAAGCCAAGCCAATGAGCGAAATAATAGATAAAGTTTCTAAACTCAATATAAATAAAAGGACAACATTTCGATCAATGGAATTTCATACTGGTATCGATAAGTCTCGATTACATAGAGCAAAGAAAAGAGGAATTTTAATTCCTCACAATAATAAAGTCAAACCGAAACTGAATAATGAAAATAAACTACAGAGAATTAAATTCTCACTCGAATCTATTCAGAATGTAAGAGATGGTTTTTCGTAATATGTACAATATAATCCATATTGACGAAAAATGGTTTTTTATACTTCAAGAAAAAAAAGATACTACCTTGTTCCTACGGAAGCTTCAGCCCACATATCAGTAACTAGTAAACGACATATTCCAAAAGTAATGTTCTTGTGTGCTCTTGCGCGTCCTAAGTATGATCCGAAGACTAGGGCAACTTTTGATGGTAAGTTAGGTATGTGGCCATTTGCCAAGAAAGTTAGAGCGCAGCGAACGTCAAGGAATAGAAAGGTTGGAACTATGGAGATCAAACCGATAAATGTTTCAAAGAAACTCAGCAGTCTTCATCCAACAAGATAACGCCAAGCCTCACATCCCCGAAAGCAGAATCGATTTTGATATTCGTACATATTTTCCAAAGCACAATGTTCAATTAATTTGCCAGCATCCCAATTCTCCCGATTTTAACGTATTAGACCTNAGAGTACCACAAATCCCCCTGTTTAACAGACCCTTTTCACCGTTAACGTCTTTTTCAAACACAATTCCACTGCTATTTTCGCAAATTTATCAGCTTTTCTTCCATAATTCCACTATATTATGCCATTACCGAACACAAAATGATCGAAAATCAAATTTAAAATAATTTAATTTTAATAGCATTAAATCATAGCGAAATATTGACATATAACACCATTTTGAAGAAGAAATAACCAACATTTCTTTTTATAATCCATACCACCATATTCCTTAACAATCACGTCCAATTTCAGTCGGTCACAAGTTAAACATGAAAACTAAGGAACTCAACAAACTGCAGCGCCAAGCCGCTTACCAATACCTTCTTCGTGTCAGTACGAATGGTAAGTTGCCATATGGAGCGCTTAAGGAATGTGCAAATATATTTAATTTAGTACCCGGTAATGTTAGCAGTCGTGCGAAGGGAAAGAGAGGACGAAAAGCCAAGCCTATGAGCGAAATAATAGATAGTTTCTAAACTCACTATAAATAAAAGGACAACATTTCGATCAATGGAATGCCATACTGGTATCGATAAGTCTCGATTATATAGAGCAAAGAAAGGAATTTTAATAATGAAAATAAACTACAGAGAATTAAATTCTCACTCGAATCTATTCAGAATGTAAGAGATGGTCTTCTTTTTCGTAATATATACAATATAATCCATACTGACGAAAAATGGTTTTTTATACTTCAAGAATAAAAGATACTACCTTGTTCCTACGGAAGCTTCAGCCCACATATCAGTAACTAGTAAACGACATATTCCAAAAGTAATGTTCTTGTGTGCTCTTGCGCGTCCTAGGTATGATCTACTAGCTATGCTACTAACGAGCAAAATTTGGCGGGCTAAACTTTTCTCAATCAAAAGTTGTCCGCGCCGCGACAAAAGTGGACAATATTTTTGAGACAGAGGGAGTATTCTAAATTTTGGAAAGCCTGCATATGATTTTGTTAAGTTAATTTCTCATTTCCAACAATAATTGATTAGCATCACTTTCGCTGTTGTGATGTGTCACATTGGGATCACTATAGAAAACTTTTTTTAATATACTTGTATGCCCCTAGCATACTACATAACAACTCTGAACTGTGCTTATGACATTACTCACGCTTTCTCTTCATATATCACGGCTTCTTATAAATGCAAGAGCTGTGTGAGTTTTGTTACATAAGTGAATATTATATTCTGAAAAATCAATTCTTTATAAATATAGTGAGGATACAAAATAATATTCTGAAACAATTTTTATAAATTTAGCATTTATCAGGATATTGGATCTTGACATCCAAATATTATATTCTTGGGTATTTGAAGATCAACAGCCTTTGCCATTTGCTTTTCTCATGTTTGGCCTTAATATAAAATCACAATAGTAACAGTCGTTTTTATATATTTATAAGGGATTTTTTCAAATATCTTGCTATCAACAAAACTCTTGAACCTGTACTTCACAAGATTGAACTCCAATACTTAAATTTCCTGATGTAGAAGAACGCATATGTAGCCTGCAAAAATTTTTTGAAGAACAAATAAGCCAATCTAATAGTGCTTTTTTCTATCATTAATTCTTAGGGTCTCCATTACCTTCGAATAGCTGTAAAGTTAAATCTTAGCATTAGACAAACTAAAATTTTCCTTACAACATTGAAGAGATTTGTCAGGAATGTTTACCAAACTTCATTTTTGAAATCTCAATTGAATGTTTTTTATGAAAATTTGAGTTTGTTTAGTGATGAACAAGGCGAAAATTACACCAACAACTCAAGAGACTTATTTAGAAGTTTGGGTAAATCTAGCACATATTTAAATGTGCAGAAAACAAAATTTTGGGAGTATATTTCGGATTCATCAAATTTCTGTAGGTTCAAATATATGAAAACAATCTGTTTATTAGTTATTTGATCACTAAGGAAAAGTTGGTTGAAAAGCTAAGAGCCTTGATAATATCTCAATTATAGGAATTTGCAAACTACCCTATTTAGGCTATATTTTGGACTCATGACTTCTGGATGAACACAAAATATCTGCTTACATTAAAATCAAAATACAATTAGCTGTTTGTGTAGAATTATAAAAGTTATTTGAGGATTTTTGGTATTTCCATCATTATACAATTTCTAATTTATAAGCTTAATAATCTATTTATGGTTTCTACTATGAAAATGACCTCAAATTCGTTTTTAGCAACATCAAACTAACCAAGGACACCGAAAAAATTTACTCAACTATGAAAAAAATTTTTTTCGTCACAGTGTTATTATTATTATTATAGATAGAGAAGATAATGCTGGAATGACAAGTAGTATTTCGGCTATTGCTGAAAGTACTGGAAGGATGGTTTTCATTCTTTCAAAATATCTTAACGCAAAAATTGGCTAATGAAATAAACTATAAAACTACTTCCTTTATAGTGCGTAATGTGAAATTGTCCCAAATCCAACTTTACCCGGCTGTTTTTGCACTGGGTACACTCATTTAGAAAAAGTCCGGCCTTAGTTCCCATTTCTGCTTCTTATAAATAGCCTACAATTGTACACTACACCTTTCAAGATCTATTTCAGAAAAAGTAAGATCAATTTCAGAAAAAGTAAGATCAATTTTAGAATAAGTAAGATCAAATTCAGAATGCTTAAAATATGCAAGTTATAAGAAGACAGCAAAAGTGAAGAACATATTTTCTTCAAATTATATATACAATTTCTTTCATTTCTTATATATAACTATATATATATATATATATATATATGTATATACTTTCTGAATGTGATCTTACTTTTTCTAAATTGGATATTACTGTTTCTGAAATTGATCTTACGCTTTCTGAAAGAGATGTAAAGGTGTAATGTTATACAATACTAGTTCAGTGAAAAATCGAAGTTTGTTTCTAGGTAAATTACTAATTAGCTTCTAAAAAAATCTAATTTTATTCTATTTCTGGTACTGTCTCAAATCTCTTACTTATTTTGAAGCAATTTGATACGAAAGTTTTCTAAAATACAAAGTTTGCATGAATTTATAGTATTTTTATAAATATCAGAAATATAATTTATTGAAGGGACTGTACCAGCCAAATTCTTCGTTTTTATAATGTAATTTGATACTTGGGTAATAAAATTATAGAGTACTGGGCGCATCAGAGCCTCTGAAATAGGGGTCAAATAACCCCTTTGATCGTATTTTGAAAAATTGTGGTCGATAGGAGCTAATACTTGGTTATTTTATGACAGCTTTCGAAAATCAACTAAAATATCTAAAACTTATCTAAGTGTTTTATTAATTTCAAGATGGTTTACACTTATATGATACAAAAAAGCTGTTTTTCATTATTTCCAGATACATTTTTTGACGAGAATTGAAGAAAACCTGGGTTCAAAATAACATTCAGCTTGGACAAGTTTTATTAATGCTGTTTTCTGTCCAATACGCCATGTTTCACTCTTGTAACTCTATCAGTGGAAAATCGATTAGAATTTGAAAAATGACGAAATTTCAAGTGTGTACACTAGAATCCGGAAAATGTCCATGAATAAAATAGTCTCTATTTTATACTATAAGGTGCACATTTCATGCGAATTGGTCTAAAAATAAAAAAATTGTGAAAAAACTTCTACGTTTGTGAATATAAGATTGATATGATATTTCTAGCACTTTTAGTATATTACCCATCCCTTTTAAGGTTAAACTTACTAGGGGCTTTCTGCAGATGTTGAACTTAAACTTTGTATGTACATTTCTGGTTGTAATATTTTGTCATTTGTTTTTTAATAATTTTTATCTGATTGCTCTTTGGATAAGACGTTGTAAAGAAACAGTTATTGTAGAGAAATTTCTGCTAGAGATATATGGGTTTTTTTAAGTACTTTATTTCCCAACCTGACTATTTTTTTGTTGACTTTGCTGATGGCCGATGAGCTTAAATTTCGCCTACATCACTCAAATGCATCCATGTCGCTAAGCATTCGCTTTATTTATAAAAATCATTTGAACTGGACTTCATGCATTTATTATATGCATTGTTAGACTCAAGTTACTTTTGATGTGCGAGATCACCGTCGTCTTTTGCTTACCAAATGAAAAACATGTCTACATTCTTAACAGCACATGCAACTAAATTCATTTTGATATTCTATGGCTGGAATAGAAGTAAGCATTTCACAAGGGAAATACGAGTTGGTTAGTTTACAAAATCTTTTCGGCTTAGCCTATTGATGACATTTTGAATTAAATTTGTTTGCCAATGATTTTCATTGTTCATATATTGACGTTTTGGAAGAATTCTGATAATCTTAAGTTGAATTTATTACATTTCTTATTCCATTATCTTTTGTAATTTGAATAGCAGGAATCTCATGTTTGCACAGCAATTGTAAAAATCCTAAATTTTTTAGATATCATGATCATTGGCGGAATATTTCTCAGAAATTAGTGAACCAGTGCGCACTACTCTATTTTCTAGAACATTATTCAATCCTATCACTTCCCGATGCAGCCTCTATGCTAAACTGTAATCAATTTTTAACCTATAGTTTAATTTTTAATACTTTTTATATTGATTAATGAGTTTTGTTTAGTGGCCGACACGTTCAATGAAAATCAACTTCATTTGGATTTGGAAGATTACTTAAGCGGAATTTTACTAATGGCTAGTGATTTGGTAATTTTTTTTCTGTAATTTTGAATCACGTTTTACTTCGATTATACATGTATTTTGTGTTACCTCGATAAGTTCTTTATACTATTGCCCTCTCAACATTTTTTACTTAGCTCTACCTATTATTTAATAAATATTTTAAAATATGATTATAAAAAGGATGTACTAAATGAAAAAACAAGAAAAAATCTACATAATCAAATTTAAAAGCAGAATAGAGGATAGTTTTGGGTGTTTTATATACAATGCAGTGCTCAAGCTCGGCTTGTTAGAAGCTCTGCTCGTTGATAGGTCTGAGTGAATAATTGTTGGTAGGATTTAATCATCTGTTGTTTAGAGTCGCCTAGCAACGAATTGCGTTATTCAAGGTGACTTTGAGACACCTCAGAAAATTTCTACCTTTCTCACAGATATTGACATCGGGTTTCGTCTTCTGAATTTAAAAAATGATTCACTTCGTAAGCGGTATGATGGACTAAAGTATGATGTCAAAAAAGTTGAAGAAATTTTGTATGATTTGCGCATACGTGGATTAAAGAAATTATGATGCTAAATATTTATTCATTTTTTTTACAATTTAATTGACAAGTTGGAAGTATAATTATTTTTATACACATTGATGGTGTAAAAATCCCTTAATGTTTTTACTATTTATTTAATATTATTTTTTGAGAGTTTATTAGTCTTTTCGTTAAATTGTCATTTCAAACATGTATGAATACCATAAATATACTATATTCTAGATCAAATTCATGGATTTCTATAGGACTAACTGAATCATATATATATATATATATATATATATA
>CABFPE010000573.1:343145-356794 GCA_900660155.1 Hofstenia miamia
ATATATATATATATATATATATATATATATAATATATATATATATACATAAAAATTTAGGATTATTTTTTTTTTGCTTAGTTCCCCTTTGTAAGCATTGTAAGTTGATTTACTTATATTATTTTACTGTTTATGATATAGTAAATAGTTATTAAAATTTTTCATTAATTTCCAAAAAACTATTAATTTTCCCGCTATTCAGAAACCGAGTTTTTCATTGGTTTTGTAAATTCTACTCCCAAGTTCAGACCAAAATTATGGTTTGGGGCGATCTCAATTACAGAGGGTTTTACCTCAAAATCTGTGAATTTGGGAAAATGAATAGCAAAAAACATATTGAAATTATAGGAGAGTTTATTGCATTTCCTAATGTCCTATATCCTGGTAGTCGGATATTTCAACAAGATTGCGCAACTTGTTATACCTCTCGTCCGACGAAATTTTTTTTGAAGAGCAAAATATTCAGTTATTGTCATGGCCTGCAAAATCGTCAGACCTTTCTCCAATTGAAAATATCTTGGAGTATCCTCAAGGACGACGTAGAGAAGAAAAATCTCAAAGACATTGCTGAGTTGAAGCAGTATATTCTGGAATCGGAGCAACAAATTTCTCAGGATTTGAAGAAAAATTTAATGGACTCTATCAGTGATAGATTTCCTCACTGCATTGCTACTGGCGGCGATATTGTACAATTTTTTTTGGGTTTTAAGATGTACACATTTCAATTAACTATCATTTGACTATGAATTTTAAAAAAGAAAATACAACATAACAAATTTTAAGATATGTATGCAGAACCATAAATCATTTTTATTTTATTCAATAACATGGATCCAAAGATTACTGCTTCATTGATATGAAATTACCATATTTGTGGGGAATCTACTACTGCAGCAATTTAAAAATTTTCTTATCAAAACAAATGAAAATCTGCTATATTTGAGAAATACCTTCGTGATTGTGCCAAAAGATTCGAGGAAACTGCAAATGCAAGTCCCTAAAAACCCGGTGGTTGCACATTAAATGTTCTTAAAAATGCAGATATAATTGAAAATGTGAAAGTTGCTAATTCCACTGTTGAAACCAGAACAACTATGATAACAAGTTCCTTGAGGCAAATAGCTGCAGAAAGTGGTGTAGATCTTCGAAGTGTTTTCAGCTTACTCAGGAAATATTGAAATGACAAAAATAATAAATATTTATTCCAATTTTTCTGATTAAAGATGGTACCATTGATGGCATGAAATATCTAGAGATTTTATAAAATCATCTTGTTCCTTTTTGAAAAAGTCATTCTTTGTGCTCTTGATCAGTGTCACAACAAATGGTGCTCCACCACACATTCATAAGGATGTTTGTATTTTTTTACCTCAAACATTTGGAGATGCAAATGAAATAAGCAAAATTTATACACATCACATAAAGAAACTAGTAATGAAATTCAAAGATCATCTCATTCAATTTACTTCATTACCATGTCATTAAATATTACCTTTTCAGTGTCATTTTGTTTTTAGTTGCATTAATAAAGTTGTTCCGTGCTTATAATTTTGAATGTTTATTCTGTGACCCTTTCTATTTCAAATGCTAAAAACACATTTATTTAAAAATAAAGATCTGATTCCATTATCTTTGATTTCTTCTTGTGTATACAAATAAATGTAGCCTGCTTAGAATAGATGACTTTGCGAGTCTCATTTTTTAACCAAACTATAGGATATAATTCATTATGATGCGCTTTAAAAATAATTAAATGATTGCGCCATCGCAAGCAGATGCATTAAGTAGCGCAACACTTACAAATTTGCGCGCAACTTTTTGTCTAATTATGAAGTTTACAGCAAAAATATTTTGCGTGCACAATTCCAACGTTGTTCACAACTTTCTCTTTGAGAAATGACAAAATCGTAATTATGAATAAAAAGTTCACAACAAAGTTGGAATCGCGCACACACTTCCAACTTTTGTTGTGCGCCTCATTAAATCACGAAAGGTTGTGCGCAAAGTAGTATCTTTTTAAAATCCATTCTTTTTCCCATATTTTTTTTAGATTTCTTACGTTTCTTAGCATAAACTTCAATTAGGCATGTTGCTAGAGCTCGATTCGTTGACAGAAACAATTTACCCGCGCATTATTATCTAGATAACTGATTTAAATTATACAATTGCTTTCAAACCTAGGTAGTTTTCCTTCGATTTGCTTCGTTGTCTTGATTGCAGTATATATTTTACTGATAGGTTTCACTCTACCCTAGTCGTACACTACCGTAAAGTAAAGTAAAGTAAACTAAATTGGATTTTACCTTGTTCTTCGTAAACTGCCGTAAAGTATAGTAAAGTAAACCAGAGATTTTATAATTGGATTTTACTTTACTTAAGTCCTCGTACACTGCCGTAAAGGTTTACTTAAAAATCGAACAGAACCGATTGGGTAGTCATCTACTTGAAACCTTACTTTACTTTACTTAAGTAAATTTTTTGACTTTACTTTATAGTTACCGGCAGTGTACGACCAGCTTAATTCATAAAAATGGAAACAAATCTAATACAATAAAAAAAGTTGTGCACAAACTTGTGTGTTTGATCTGAACTTATAATTACTCAAAAAGTTACGCGCAAAGTTGTAAGTGTGTACCCTACTTAACTCTTAAAATTAGGTTTACAACAAAGTTAGAATCGCGTATGCACATACAACTTGCTTTACATTGAAATACTCACGTTGTAAGCAGTGCTGGAAACAACAGAATATATTTGAGCGAGGCTCATTTATTTACCTTTTAGAGAAATGAGAATATTTATAGGAATTGTTAATGAAAGACGAATTTTTTCTACTAATCTGGATTTTCACATTGCATCTAGATCTTCTTCTTTTTACAGCCTCACAAGTATCAGAAGATGTCGGGTGGTACGATAAATCGCCAATCTACTCGCTAAAAGCCAATTACAGACGACGAAGGGACATGAATTTTCTTCATAGTAATAGCCTTATACAGAATTTGTTTTATATTGTTCCAATGGGACAAATGTTTATATTAATTCATCTATGAGTTAGAAACAATATAGTGGGTATAAATAAATTTAGAAGATCGTAAAAAAGTTGTTATTTCATATATATATCTATATATCTACTAGTTTACATATAATAGTTAATAATTATATGAATGCCGAATTGAACAATGTAGTGACTTGAAATCTTTTGTTTAGCAATGCAAAATTATAGTGCGATAACTAGAAGAACGATATGAAAGTTGTGTTTTATTCTTAGATCGATAGCAATAATCTAAAAGAAGTTTCAGCATGCATTAAGGTAAAATTCTAAAATAAACCGCGATAACATATGTTGTGCCTGTTTGACAATTACCTATTACTGTCCTTTCGCCGACAGTTATTGGCTTTTAGCGAGATAGATTGGCGATTTAGCATACCACCCGAAGATGTCGATGGTTGTAATGGGGGAGCTAGAGTGGCTAAGGTAACAGCATTAATGAAGTTATTAAGCCTCTAGCTAGCTGAATCATAAATTGCCATCTAAAGATAACACTACCAGTCCCTTTCCGAAAAATGAATTGATGCACGTAAAATCCAATAAGTTATAAAAAACAGCCAAGGGCCACCTGTGTTGTCAGTTGCTTTGCCATTGAATCCAGCATGTCCACACCACATTTATTAGAATTGCAAAATAAATCACTTTCTGGATTCTTTTTCCCACAATTTGTGCTCGCCACCCACTATGTAATGTTGACCGAAGAGACACTTTTATGGCGTTTGGCTTTATATTTTATCAAGTTGCAACTGGCTTTTTTTAGATTGGATACATAAAAAATTGAATCATGTAGTTGAATTTTGTCAAATAGAGGAGGGACTTCTCGTCTATTTCGACGAACTGTGTCAACAATAGAAGTTTTATTGAACAATAGTCTTTCAGCTAAATCTACTGATGTGAAAAAGTTGTCCATGGTAATATTGTAGCCCTTGTTGAGATAGTGCTTGATCAAATTCATTACAACATGAGTTACTAAGAATTATTCTCGTGATTCGTCAGCCCCAACATAAGGCATAATTGCACAACGATACTTTGTTTCAACTTCAGTCAGCAGCCAGAACTTATGTTGACACATAAATACTACATTTGACTGAGCTATCGAATATATTTGAAAAAACAAGCATCTATATTTCTTTTATATATACATATACATTTCTATATATTTTACAAAGTAAATAACTATTGATAACTTTTAGTAGATTACCAAGCAATTTTTTAAAGAAAAAACGTGAAATATAGAGAAAGTGATTTACAATTGCTTCAATGTAGTAAAAATCAAAATGGAAAGACACAAATTAAATTACTGCTTCCATAATCAATGTGCTGTTAAAATTTTGAACCTACAATCGCAACAGCAGGCAAATTGCTACTTGAAAGCACACTTCCCCAACGAATACATTGTTCTGTGCAGGGTCAGAATCCAAGACTGTCAATATAATTGTTTGAAATTTGAAATTCTGTAAGATCTTAATAATAAGGAATGAATCTAAGTTAGACCCCTACGAGTTAACCTTTTTGAGCCCGAGTGGAATTTCTGTCGATTTGGAACCCTAACTCGCGAATTTGAGTCGAGCTACAACTACATTACACATATTTTTCTTGTTAGGCTAATCAATATATGACTATTAAGGGGTTCGACTTGTTGAGGTTCGACTAGATTCACATGCCACTTTGGGAGAAATTAACCTGTAAATAGAGAATCGAGAGTGACTCAAAGCAATTATTCAAAAACTCAGGTATTTTTCATTAAAAAAATCAATTTTAGTATAAATTATCTATTTTTTCAAGTTGTATTACATTCTTTCTTGTAGAAATCAAAAGTCGTAATATATTTGAAATAATCAATGTTATTCAACACATGTACAAAAAGAATTTTTTAGATGGTATCCTTTATGCTTTTGTTGATCAAATAAAATACGTTTTTGCCTTACTTCTTGTATATTTTATAAATAAAATTATTTTAAGTTATTCTTACAAATAATACAATATTAATTGATAATGATGTGTAGCAATATAATTTCATAAAAATGAATAAAAAATTTCCATTTGCTTCTATGCATAATTAATAAAATGCGGGCGTTAATCCAATGAGATCACTTTCTAAACACAAAATCCCCTCAAGCTTTTTCCTTCATTTATATAGCAAATCATGGCTCCACACAAAGAGAAATATCCGTGCAATGTTCAAGATTTTCTTCAGCCATTCCAAAAACTTATTCTGCTATTTGATTGGTTTTTGATGTCACTTCTTCACTATTTTCTAGCCTATACTTAAAGCATTTGGACATATAGACAGCACGTTGCCCAACAGAGAGTACTCCTTATCTCAAGCCATGAGGAAACCCGCTCATTTACATTAAGGTTACAGATTGAATTAAGACTGGAGTTCAAACAACAAACAATAAATGATATTGCTGGTCCACATTGCTTGGCAAAAATTTATACTTCTGTATGGAATAACTAAGTTAGAAAAAACACCTGATTACTTGAACAAGCAAACAGCTTTAACAAAAACAAACAGAAATTTATAATCCCCTTTCCTGTTTTCATTTCTGGTCAAGTAAAAGAATTCAGGAAATTCTCTGGGTGTTTTGTCATGTATTCGTTTCTATATATGCCCAATTTTTTTTGAGTTTCAAAAACCAAAAGGACAATTACGCCCATTTGTAGGGGTTCATGCAAAATGAAATAATACTGATGTTTTACAACAAGATGTTGTAAATGAAGTCTGAATAGCTTAAACTGAAAAAAAGAATTTCAACATACGCTTTTGAAATATCCAATTTTAGAGCCAATGACTGTGGGCTCTGTATCTGAAATTATCTTCTCCAATTTCCAAATTTCAATAATATCTCTTATAAAATTGGCAAAAGTTAGAGCAGTTATATTTAGTAATTCAGTGAAGTCGACTAGGATTTCATTGGTGCAGACACACATAATATTTCAGCACTTGCAATATAAATAGGTATATTTTTTCATATTGAAATGCAACGTGATATTTTCAGAGTGGTATATTAAAGTTGAAGTGTTTCAGTAATTATGGTTGTTCAATAATTTGTAAGTTTCCTTCATTAAGAAAGATTTTCATATCTTGAGTTTAAACAGGAAAAGCTTCAACTTTTTTAATGATAGATAAGAACGCAATATTATACGATGGTTTTCATACAAAAAGTATTGAATCTTTTTCAAAATATTAAATGTTCAAAAGTGGAACCCCTTAAGAACTACGCTGCCCTATGTAATTGTGCGACAGAAACACAATATGTTAAACTAAGTGAAATAAACAAGCCTGATGCTTAACAATTTGGGATAAATAGTGAAAGTTCAGTTGATTTTTGGATATCATACGAAAAAGTTGAACAAAAAATGTCAAATTGAGTTTTGGATCTCGATTTGAGTTTGAGTACTCCCAGGGCCCTAGTTGTCATTACAGAAAGTCTTTTTGAAGCATAATCTTAATATATTCCGGAAAAAAATTTTGCAGAAATATTGTTCATTGTTTATATAAACTCCTGTACACCTGGTATTAGCTTTGCCTGAAAAATTTTGAGAGACCTAAAAGCTAATCGTTTAATATTTGTTGTACAGTAACCAATATGTTTATCTATTTATAGTATTTAAATTAAGATAAGCATGATATGAAATAGTAGTAATTTTCATTATAGAACTAAAATATAAGGTAAATTTCAATTTTTTGTAAATATATATGAAAATGATTTTCGAAATTTTTTGTTTGTACCGAAATAAATGAAAAAGTTTACTATTGAATTTAAACGTGAAATAGCTAATGAAGTAAAGAACAGAAAATAATTCAAAGAACTCTCCCAGAATTTGGATTGCTGTTCTTTTGACCAAATGTAAATTAAAATGTCAAAAATATAAGAGGGAAAGTACACGGACACCATCACAACACAAATGGTCACCAAGGTAACTGTTACCCGCAAATCTTCTTTTCTGACGCCTTTGGAAAATTTCTTTTTAAGAACCCTTGCTCGATGACGTAAAAAAACTATTATTGCCAAATTTCCAAATGTGATTAACATCAAAGGCGCAGTGTATATGAAATATATATTAATGAATGATAGCAATGAATTATCGATTTTATAACAGTACTTCGTTAAGTAAGCCTCTCCTTTCCAAGTTACAATACCGGACCTGTCCCCAAAATCTTCATAGAATGGTATTGAAACGACGACTGAAACAGTAAATATTGAACAACACACAACGTGTGCTATTATTTTTTTATTCATAATATTGGCAATATGTATGGTGAAAACGTTAATCATTCGATCAAATGTGATGCAGAGAATCATGTAAGTAGCACTGAATAAGTGGAACTTCATTATCATTCCACTCATATTGCAAATTCCTGGAATTTTGCTTATTAGCCATTCTTCATAAAATATACAGAATGGTAAGTTTACGATCACATAGTCAACGCAAGTGAGCAGGTCGGCTATGGTTAAATAAAATACATACACCATAGATGCTTCATTTTTAATAAACGGCTTTATATAGATGGTTGATAGTATAATGATGTTGGTTGAGATACCTATCAAGCCAATGCCAGCTATTTGGGATAAAACCAAATAGTTTTTGTAGTAACTACCAGGATACCCAGATTTGATGTTACTGTCGTTCATTTGCTACAAATGTTTTTTTATTTCATGCTTAGCTATTTAAATAAATCAGATGGGAACACATCCTCATTGGTTAAGTAAATGTCACTTTTAAATCGAATTTTTGTATTATCCAATGAAAAAGTAACTACTTTATTGTTTATATCATAATTGAAATTCAGTTTGTCAGAAAATTTAATCCTTAGTACCTCAGCCAATACGTGTCATATCAATTTGGATTTAGAGTTATTCGGTTGGAAAATAAAAGATACTTGTAGAGAAGTTGGTTGAAAAAAAATCAATGTGATCTAGCATGTTTTAATGCTAATATTTAAAAATTAATATCGGTGGTTGAAAAGATTTATGAAAAATAAGTGATTTTCTAACTGTTGATAATTGATTTAAATTAAAATTCAATCCTTAATAACTCAGCCAATACCTGTTGTATCAGTTTGGGTTTAAATTTATTCGGTTTGAAATTAAAAGATACATTAAGAGAAGTTGGTTGAAGTAAAATCCAATGTGATTTAGCATGTTTCAATGCTAATACTAACAAACTAAAAATACTAATGAAAATCAGAAATCTACGAGAAAGAATATTTTTTATTTCACAGTTGTGAATTCTTGTTGGATTACCTTCCCAAAAAGTCATCAGTAGTGCCCTACTGGCAGCAGGATCTCTATCTTTGAGCTCTGCAAGCTTAATTAATGCTTAGCGTGAAGATTCATTAATTATTTTGTAAATATATGTCGTTTTTTGTTATCAAAATTACTTCGGAGCATTTTTTAATTGCCCTGGCTAATTTTAGAATGGCCCTGGCATTGACGATACCTTGGCTACGCGCCCGGTGCTGAACATACATCATAGCTAGGGCCAAGATAGTTAAGTAAAATTTGGTCTAAATTTAGGTTCGCAAAACCCAATATTTGGGTACGATCAGGTAAAATTACAAAATACCAAACAATTCAATTTAACAAAATAATTATGGTATACAAGCAAAAAATTTTTTATTATTCCATTCCATAATCATACTTCTTCGTCCACAGAAGTAATTGGAGAGAATTTAAGGATCGAAGTTTCGAGTGGTGTTAGCAACTTCAGGGACTTTGGTTTTTCTGTCAGACTACGAGTGATCAAATCGTCTACTACTCTCAATATTTTCAGTCCAGTGTCCTTCACAAGTAGTTTTTTTTACAAGTTCTGGTATGCAATCCTTTGGCAGGTTCTTATTTACAGATTCCAAGATGTATAAGCCATCTGTTTTTTACCCAATATTAGCATTAACATAACTGCCACAGATACAACTGTGTTGGCCTTTCTGATAAAAGAGGAAAGGCATGATGCCCAGCTTGGGTATTATTGACTGTGAATTTGTAGAGGTAAACACGCAAATCGAGTTGTATAAAGTAAATACTGATTTTCTGTGACTGTGCAGTCCCACTTGGAAAAGATGCTCTAATTGAGACAGCGTAGGTACTTACCAAATGGGTAAGTGACGTTAATTTATGCGAATTTAGGGAAATCTAGGTATGATTACGATTTTGATTCAAATTGCGGTCTCAATTACTCAATCATAACAAACTTTTTCTTCAAGATATCTTTTACCTCATTTCTCATCACAATAACAATTAGAAGCATCTACATTATAAACAAAAATCGGAATTGGAATTTTAACAATTACATTGACATGTTTCTAGCGAAATACCACACTGCAAGATGCATGCATATGTAAGAGACAGATTAATTTTATAATTGAACATTCACAAAATTGAATAATCAACAACTTTTTACAAAATATGTAATGGCACCGGAAAAAACTATAGTATTAAAAACTGGACTCCTATTGGAAAAGAATTTCTACCTAATCAGTCAAACCTGAGAGCGTTCAAACACATATTTTAATGGAATGCATAGCATACTTTGTAGGCAGGGGACGAAGTAGCTCTGGCAAAGTTAATTGGTTCGCAAATGTAGGATAATCAGATGAGACAGAACCGACGTTTAAAACGTACTTGCTGTATGGTATAGCCATGGGAGAGAACAATCGTATCCCATGAGAAGCCTGTCAAATGCCCCTATTAAGCATGTTTTGCCAAAAACTAGAAGGAAGTAAATGTAAGTGGCAATTTATAAATAACGTTCTACACAGAACTACAGAACAGATAACGAAACTTTGCATTAAATATAAAATTACTGAGAGTAAAATAGAAATAGATAACCACCTCAACCATATATTCAGTCATTTGGGAAAAATATGCAGGACCCACGGGGGTCCAATACCACCTCAAGCATTGCATCAACAAAAATTGAAATTTAATTTTCAACTAGTAGATTTGCAAGTTAAGGAAAGTATTTGAAAGTCTTCACTGGTAAGTCAACAAATACTCCCGGATTCATCATCAAAAATTTCTACAAGCATTTTGAAAATCATGTTATTTTTCTACAATTATTACATTGATCAAAATAAATTCCCTAATATGCTCAAACACTCAGATATTACACCGGGTCTTCAAAAAGGTTGATCCTTTGAATGGCTTAAACTATGGACGTATAACTGTAACAAACACGTTTGCAAAAATATTTGAAAAGCTTCTTGCAAATCAAGTAACACAATATCTTACTAGTAATGGGTTACTATCTGATCGACAGTTTTGATTTAGGCATGCCTAACCGATCATTGATGCATTAGTTAGCAACTGAGAATATTCGATTGACAATCACTGATTACACGAGTGCAGCTGTGGCCTCCTTAGATTTGAGCAAGGCATTCGGCAGCATGGATCATGCAATATTGCAGCAAAAGCTAAGAGCAATTGGGATTGTTAATGACGCAATTGTTTCCTTACAAACCGGAAACATCAGATAAAGATTGGCAATGTATTTTCAGAATATATACAATCTTCAAAAGAGATTCCAAAAGGTACTGTTTTCGGACCCAACTTGTTCATTATATACATAAATGGTATTTCGAATCATATTAATTCAGTTGATATATATCAATATGTAGACGGTATATGCATAGTTACTAAGCACAGGAATCCACATGGGGCTACAGAGAAACAAAAAACAACATTGAGTAACTAAAAATATCTTTCACCAACGTATAATAACAATAATATTCCTAAGACACAATTCTTAAAATTTTCCCCAAATTCTTTAAGACACATTTCCAACGAGATAAAACTCCAACTAAGATTTCATAGCATTAAGCAAACCACAGACATAAAATATTTAGACGTTGATATTGACAATAAACTTGAATATGAATCATTTATACGCAATAAACTTCAAAAATGGCTTTAGGCATCAGATGCATTAATGATATTAAGCACATAACACACGGGGCCAAAATGATCCATTTTTTTGTCCTGTGCAATGAGGCAAAGTGAATGCATAAATAAAACATTCAACTGGTGCATTAGAGCTTTTTACACTATTTGCTTACAAGAAGTCTGCAATAAGTCAGAGGAAGTCCAAGTGGGTGGCGTCATACCCCTTAAAAATCATACCATATAATGTTTGCGAGCTTGACGTTGTTTTTTAAGCATTTAAAAAATTCGTTGCACACATTAAAATTTCTTAATAATAACATCAAATTAACTCCAGAACGCATGCATGCATCGTCAATATTGCAAATAAATCATATGCGTGGAATAATTTGCTTACACATGAAACAAATCTGTTATGGAATAACTTATCTTGTTCCATAAGATATGCTGAAAACCTTAGAAAATTTAAGTGATTATTAAAGAACAATTTGCATTCACAGCAAAAATCATTGGTTCATCAAAAACGCATTCAAAATGTATGTATAGCGAATTGTAAAATTGTGATTTTTGATTGAGTTTTATTTTTAATTTTTAAATTCAAATTTTCTAGGCTATTTTTTCAATTCGTATTATAGTTTAGTTAGACTTAATACATTAAATCAAAATTCACATAATAAACCACAATTTTCGGTCATAATCTAAACCAACTTTAAGCAAACAACGTGTTATATCTTATACGCTTCTAGCAGAACAATATAAACTTTCAATATTTCGTTTCCAAAAGAGCGAACATAACTTCTAGCACTACGTTTGCGAATTAAAAGTCAGAAATTGAAAATGCATAATAAAAAATTTTAGATAAAGAAAGAATTTTTCCATTAAGTTACCTTAGTTCCTTGGCAATAACTTCATAGAAACTTTTCATGTCATAAAGTTTTAAATTCACAATGAAGTAGAAATCTTCAACACAGAATTCAGAAGAATAATTAAAATACAGTAACTAGTTGATGATATCAGAATATTTAATCAACTAATATTTGCGTCTTGGCTATAAATGACTCATGGCAGAAATTTTAGTGGGAAATTTTAAAGCACTTCCATACATGCACATTTTGCTACAGCACGACTTTACTTCAAAGACTTTATCTGTAAATGTTAAAGCAATTTTGCACTTAATTTTATAAAGTTCGAATGCCTGCTTGAAACAAGTATTTTGCAAACAAAGAATACTTAATAGTAAAGAAGCTTTCATATATTTAAAGCTAAAGCCCTTGCCGTCCTTTGTTGAGTATCAATATTATTAAAAAAATTTACAGATATTTCGAATTAGAATTTACTCGCATAATTTTTTACATTCAACATTTCTTGATGAAAAAATATTTTGAATATAAAATAACTGGGTCCCGCCAGTTATTGAAAACTGAACTATGTCCGATTCAGGTTTTAATTAGAAAGAGCCACTCTGCCTCTTTCACAACTCAACTCAAAAATGACTTAGGTTGAAACTTGTAATTCTAGTTCAAAATTCGCACTTTAACGATCTCGTTTTTGTTTATATGTTTCTTTGGTATAAATTGCGTGGCATCAGGAAACTCTGCCTTTTGGCTTAGCATTGCATAACCAATGCTACAGAATTGATATACAAAAATAAAAATCCTATTTATTAACTGATCATAATGCATGCTGAGAATTTGAAAGTTTCCTAACAAATCATAATTTTCATGGAAAATAGTTACCACTTTTACGTTATTCCTTTATTGGAACGAATTATAGCACAAATGCTCATCACTACATGAGAGCACATCCACCCATAGTGTAGAATTGTAAGAGGAAGTTTACGCATGGGCGACATAGTTAATAGTGAACAAAGTATTTGTACTAAGAAAATCAATACATAACCTAATTAATCTTTGATTCCAACCAAAACAAAACTCCACAATCAGTAATTAAACTAACAATTTTCTTTTAGGTAACAGATCAGATGAGTTCACCAATTCTACACAGCATCACACTGAAGATCCATCACTGAACTGATTGACTCCTTACAATAAACTGTGCTGCACTATGTATCTCAGTTTATTCATTTATATCTCAATAAAGTATATTATTCCTACGTTCCTATAATTAATTACAATATAATATCATGTAATTGCTATGCATTCATATAAGCCAACCAGCATGATTTAACCAATGTGTAATTAATTGCTTTGAATGAGAAAATTTACATGAAACAAGTTTTTATGAACTAGCTGTATAGATAAACATAACCCAATGCGACCACAATTAAGGAAGCTTCAAGGCAGCAGTTACATACATTATTCACCTCCATGTTCAAGATTTCGAAATTATCGCAGAGCCTAGTTTATTATTGTCAGTAAGAAAAGTATACTAAACCAATAATAAGAAGTAAAATAACTATAGCATGAAGTTAAACTAAATTGATTCTAAGTTGAGACCTCAACAGGCTTTTTCTCAAGTTTATATACAATGAATGAATAATTACATGCTTCTTGTTTACACATTAAATCCCTGCCCTTTTCCCTCACAAAGTTTGATTAAGCAATGTATATTCAAATTAAGGGAGCAATTAAATATAAAGTGCACCATTTCATAATACTACTCTTGAAATTAAAATACATCAATTATGATACAAAGCTATACAAGATGTGTAATAGATATATAATAAATAATAATAATAATAATAATAATAATAATAAT
>CABFPE010000573.1:358056-383067 GCA_900660155.1 Hofstenia miamia
TATGAGCACAAGCCACAGGGCGTCATAGAAAATGAGAAGGTTAAGATACTGTGGGACTTCAACATACAGACAAGCAAGGTGATAGAAGCACAGAGGCCAGACATAGTAGTGGTAGACAAAGAGAAAAGATTGGGAACAGTGATAGACATAGCAGTACCAAAAGACAGAAATGTAGAAAGCAAGGAGAAAGAGAAGATAGACAAGTACAGAGAGTTAGCAGAGGAAATAGAAAGACTGTGGAAGTTAAAGAAGGTTGAATTAGTCCTGGTAGTAGTAGGCACACTAGGAGCAGTGAGTAAGAAGCATAAGAGATACTTGGAGGAGTTGGGAGTACCAAAGCAGGGAGGGGCAATAGCACAGAAGGCAGCATTGTTAGGAACAGCTAGAGTCCTGAGGAAAGCTCTCAGACCTTCTGGGAACTGGTGAGTTCCCCAAGCTGAGAGGGATACTGGCATGAAGCTGTGAGAAGTAATAATAATAATAATAATAATAATAATAATAATATAATGTTTCTCAGTTGATGAATAAGCTTTCAATATTAGTCTCTACCAACCTATTACATATAAACTAAATATTGAAACCACTATTGTTTCCTTAGTGACATTACATTCCCCTTTCCTTACATTAAACTTTGGGTAATAATTTTAAGGGCAGCCCTACAAGCAACTGTTGAGCTTCCTCTATCACCCCCTTAGCTTGTTCTTCATCTCAACTCTGGATGTTAGAGTAACATTTCCTTTTTTTATCAGCATAAGGGCTTCTTGGCATGTAACCTGTTTTCATTTGTATCAAATCATTGACATTTCTAGCAACCTCTCATTTATCAGACATTTAGTACAAATATATTTGTGCCTTCTAGTGAAAATATCAAAAAATTGTTCATACAATTGAAGACCTTTCAACACAACCATTAGCATCATCATCACATCCACATCTGATGTGTGTGCATCATTTTCCTTAATACTGGTGTCATGGTAAAAATTTGTAAATACAGCATTCAATGAACAACTTAGATAGGGTATGTGAAGAAGAAATTGAAGAAGAGTTCACTTGCAAAGTGAGCAATGACAACATCAACAGAAGAATAATGCCACAATGGGCAGTGCAAAATAGACTGAAATATGACCGTGAAATATGGGATATTAATTTATTAACTGAGTTTAGAAAGGATGAAATCACCAGTGGAAAATGTATCTTCAAACAAGAGGAGAAGAGTTCAGAGAAGAACAACTTTATCCAATCATCAATTACTGGATGAGCAGACACAGCATTCAAGTACCTCCAGAAGAATGATTTGAAGGAGAACATCAACACCCAAATGTCAACTACTGGACGGGCAGGTGGATCAAAGACACTGCACAAATACAAGAAGAAGAATACATCAACAAACAACTGGTTGTCAATTACCAGACATGAGAGAAGAATAAGAAGACAAGTTCCCCATGGCCAACTACTGGTCAGGGTGATCACATATAGAAGCCAAAGAGAAGAAACAATCCACCCCAATAAAACTCTATGCCAACTACAAGGCAAAGAGTTAGTCAATAGAAATAGTCCCCTTAGACAATTACTGGTCAGAGGTACAGAAACATGATCAACAAATATCTGTGGTCAATTTTCAGACCCAGATATCAAAATGGTTAGCAGCAATTCTCAAATAGAAACAGAATATGAACAAGCAACAATTAGTATGTTCTCTGGTCAACCTGAAACAGACATTGATTCATAACTAGTCCACAACAGTGTGGTAAACACAATTTTTACACTAATGGTAGCAATCAAATGGTTATGACTATATGAGAAATACTATGATGTATTCAATGAGAAGTTACACAAAATGAGAGGATTGTGTAGAATATCCAAGAAACTGGAAGATCCACAATTTATAATGCACAAAAAGATTTTAACAATGGAAAAAAGAGGTGGTAATGAATTTTATGAAGAGTGAGCAGTATGAAAAATAGAATGGGATATGCTGGAAGGAATGGACTTGATTAAAACAGCAGACAAAATGATGCATGGAGAGAGGGTCATGATAATCAATTACTGATGCTGGAGGAGGAGTGTGGCATAATCCACATAAGAAGCAAAGAAATTTGATACTTTTGATTATTTTCAGTGATTATATATTTTGATTATGCTATAGTGTTAATCATCTTTTGTTGCAACTAAGCAAATTAATTATGACAAGAATATTTGTTGACAAAAGAGTTTGGCAAAAGGGAGCAACTGAAAATGTGTAAGCTAATTAATAACACATTTTGTAGAGTCACTCAGGGCCTTTGTTTATTTTTATTATTTGATTTGAATTTGTAATTTTTTCAAACTTAAGTTTCAAATCTAGTAATTGTCTCCTCAAGCTATAGATTATGTGTAATTGCTTGATTAATTTGCAAGGGAAACAAGCTAACTTTTGCAAAATGGTAAATATTTACCTTTTCTTGTAATAAATAGGGAACTAAATGTTATCAAACATCCAATAAATTTCGTTCTCACTGCATAACATTTGCACTTTCATTATTTTATTATCTACTAACCTTTTTAGATTTGGTATGAAATTTATAATAATGCAATTGTAAGCTATGGTGATAATGTGGGAGGAACTCCACTGTGCTTGGGGTGATAACTTGCTCCTTGATAGATGTGAGCCCATATTGTGGTCGCTTTAGGCTATGTGTAGGCATAGGAAATAAAAGAACCACTACATCTATTGATTGAACATGCACAAACTATCACACAATGCGAATATACTATGCCATTGGCATACACGAATATGTGGTAATTACACGTTATTTAATATCTTTATTACATGAGCTGAGATGATAAACACAGATCTAAATTTGTTTTATTGAGCTAGAAATTACAAATTGAGACACAAGATTAGTACCTTGGATTGTAAGGATGGATTCTAATGACTTGGCTTTGGTGAGATGCCATGTAAATCAGTCACTACCTGAAATGCTGTCTTGGAATTGCTTTTTCTACAGTGAAATTGGCGAACTACTGATCTTCATTTGTTTTGTTAGAGAATGGGTTGCTCTCAGTGATGGTAATCTTCTGCAACCTTCGTACCACTTGAGCTGCTAGATGCACCCTGCAATTCTACATGGTGACCCTGACGTGATTCTTGGACACTCTGGAGACGTCAGTTAAACTATCTCCTCCATTCTCTTACTTTGTGCAGATGGATCAACATTTGGAGATGTACACCAGTCATGAAGTTTGTGCGCCTACTGAGGCAGTCGCCCATTTTCCACTTAGTGATTGTGACATGAAACAGAACTGTTCTAGTGTCTTCTTACTGTATTTGGTTTCGTTTTTCTACTGTGTATGAGTCTGCTGGGATGGATTTCCCCTGACTGCGATCTACTTCACCACCCATCAATGTGCAACTTCACCTTATTCCTACTGTTACATTTTTCAGCTCTGTGATCTGATGCTGTTATTGAGCACTGACTCTATTCTTATCCGTTTTTAGTGCTATGTTGGTTTGTCTCATTTTTCTAGAATTTGGATTGTGTACCTATGCCCTGATACCATCTGTCAAGTGCTTTTATTTCTCCTACACAGTTGGATGTTTCTCCTACATTATTGGAATTATTTTTGGAACATTTTCTCTTACTTCACTTTTATTTGTTTACTTATTCTTGTTCTTATGGATATGGATTTTTCTATTTCTCATAATGGGACTCCCACTCAGGGTTGCCCTGTGTGAGCTCTGGCAGCTTGGACGCTGTCCCTCACACTGCTGGATTTGATCCTAGTGTTGCTTTACCTACTCCTACCCCCACCAAACCTGTTTCTGCTATCTCTACACCCTCCAAAGTTTTTCTGCAAGAGATTCCTACTCCTGCTACCTTGTCAAACCTGTTTATTTTGTATAAGCCATTGTCACCTCCTCCAGATTTAGCAACAACCAAATTTGATCAGCTTAGAGAAGCCCTTTCCAGTATCAGATCTTACAGGGGGGGGTTCATGGTGTTCAACCCCCCCTCAGAGTTTAAGAATTTTTTATGCACCTTGCCAGATGTTCTCTATCATACATATCTCCTTGTCTTCATAATTTGGCAAAGCTTATTAAAGTACATTGTGACAGAGATGTTACCAGGCTTGTGTTATGGTCCTAATTTCAATCCCCATGGGGAATCACGAGTTTGAAATTCTGAGAATACTTTACAACAACTATTATTTATTTGGTTAATGTGAAACAAGAAACTCCTGTTGAAGCAGTTTGTGTAATAAAAACAATCAGGCGTTAAAATAATGAGAGTTAGTCTGTCTACAATGGTTCTCGCCATTTCTATACTTTACTTTCATTTATCAATTAAGTGAGCTATATGAATCCTATGAAAGAGAATTGTTTCTACATCCTACCCATTACACCACCAAGAAAATAATTGAAATCTGCAAATCAAGGACTGCTTATTCTTGTTCTTATGGATATGGATTTTCTAATTCTCATAATAGGACTCTCACTCAGGGTTTCCCCTGTGTGAGTGCTGGCAGCTTGGATGCTGTCCCTCACACCACTGGACTTAGTTCTGTTGTTGTTTTACCTACTCCTACCCCCACCAAACCTGTTTCTGGTATATCTACGCCCTCTGAAGTTTTGTTGCAAGAGACCCCCACTGGTGCTGCCCTGTCAAATCCATTTCTTTTGTATACACCACTGTTGCCTCCTTCTGAGTCTCTGACACTTGAAGTTCAACAGCTCAGAGAAGCCCTTGCTGAACAGATCTCACAGTGCCGCCTGTTTTGACGCCTTACAGGCCAAAATGAGACAACACCACTGCCTGGCAAAGTGAGAGACGCCTGCTTGAATCAATCTCAGCCTTAGAGATGCAAATTCAGGAATCCGTCCTGCATTCCCCTCCAACTTCCCCAGAATGACCTGAGTATGTAAGCCACGCTCTTTTGGACAAGGCTCTCAATGCTCTCTTAGAAAGGTTCTCAATGGTTATCTCACATACAATGTCTGCCCACCTTTCTCATGCTTTGTCAGCACCTACAATGTCCCCTGTGACACCACCATTTGTGACCCCCATTACCTCTTTTACAAGTGGAGCACCTACCTTCACTCAGTGTGCCCTTTCTCAAGTCGCAACACTAACTACAGTAGCTACGCCAAGCTCTTGTACCCCAAGTGTAACAGTTGTGCCTTCAGCACCTGTGAACATCACAGTTACTCCAACTACTATGATTGTTCCACCTTCTCCTCCAAGTGACCCTATTGGGTCTATGACAGCTCATGGGCCATACTTTACTCAGTCCATTTTGCCTACTGAAGCATTGGGAAGCAAACAATCAAATCTTTTCAACCAACACTCCGTATTGCCTAAATTCACTGGTAAAATAGATGAAATTTCACAGTCATTCAACAAGTGGCTTTTTCTTTTCAAGCTTACAATGAAGCAGTATAAAACCACTCAAGATGCCAATGCCACACAATTTCCCATGTTCTTTCAAGGCATTGTGTACAATCAGTACATGATGCTGGATAGGGAAGTTAAGACAAATTATCAGTTACTTGTTGGTCACTTTGAGGACCACTACAAAGCACCTCACATCAAGCAGCAATACATGACACTTTTATGTTATCTTTCCTTCAAGATGGGAGAGGACCACATTATGCAAGTTGATAGACTCTTTTGCCTCAGCAAGTTAACTCCAGAGTATTTGCGACATGATCTTTTCTCATACATTTGTCACGGATTCCCTTCCACCATCAGGAGCCACCTCGAACTAAAATGCGATCCAGAGGATGACTTAAACTCTATCATCAAGAATTTGATAAGTATTATCTATATGTTACAAAACACAACACACATCAAGAAAAATGCCAGTGACCTGAAGATCGGTCAAACCACCTCTAAGACATTAACCTCTTTGAGTTCTGCTACAGTGCAGAAGAAGACAGATAATGAAAGATAGTCAGCTCACATTTGTACTCAGAATGGGGCAGTTATCTGCCTAATTGCAGATGGAGATGCTATTATCATTGATGAGCCATCCATTGAAGTGTGTACTTCCAACACCCTGGTCAAGTCTGTCAACCATTTAAATTAGTTGGAGTGCCACCTCCTGAAAACTGTATGCATGATGTTTTGGTGATAACTTAGTTGCTATGCACTAATGTCATCCCCATGGATGTGAATGGATTGCTGATTTATGCGTCTGTCTCCATCATAAGCAACACCTGTTGTGACAAGCTTTGCTTACATAGAGAAGATTTGTTACCCTCCACAGCCCCTTTCCCAGATAACAAATTTTAGTCTAAACAACGTTGTTTTTTAGTTGTTTTTTTATGGTTGTTTTAATGTTGAAATGGTACCCTTTTGACTGGTCTAAACAATGTTGTTCCAACAACGTCACATTAGGTTGCTTTTTGGTTGTTTTTTCTGAATAAAAAAGCACTATTTTTAGGTTGTAACAACATTAATTTATGTTGCCATGATTGCTCTAGCATTACTTTTATATGCAATACATCAAATTTATTTTGATAATCAGTTCAAACATTGCTATTTAAACCAACACAAGCCCAACAAAGGGCAGAACAGTAATACAATAAATACATTAAATACAACATTTGCTGAAATTTTGAATGAATGTCTTGATTTTAAATGATAACAATAAGCATAAAAATCTGCCAAATTTAACAAAAATTTAAACTTTTAAAGTTAAGTATAATTTTGAAATAATACTTTTTTAAATNCCTTAATTGTTCCACCTTCTCCTTTGAGTGACCCTATCAGGTCTATGACAACTTGTGAGCCACATTTTACTCAGTCCATTTTGCCTACTGAAGCATTGGGAAGCAAACAATCAAATCTTTTCGTTGCCTAAATTCAGTTGCCTAAATTCACTGGTAAAATAGATGATATTTCACAGTCATTTGACAAGTGGCTCTTTCTTTTTGAGCTTACAATGAAGCAATATAAAACCACTCAAGAAGCTGCTGCTGTGCATTTACCCATGTTCCTTCAAGGCCTACCATACAATCAGTACATGATGCTGGATAGGGAAGTTAAGACAAATTATCAGTTACTCATTGGTCACTTTGAGGACCACTACAAAGCACCTCACATCAAGCAGCAATACAAGACGCTTTTATGTGATCTTTCCTTCAAGAAGGGAGAGGACTACATTATGCAAGTTGATAGACTCTTTTGCCTCAGCAAGTTAACTCCAGAGTATTTGCGACATGATCTTTTCTCATACATTTGTCACGGATTCCCTTCCACCATCAGGAGCCACCTCGAACTAAAATGCGATCTGGAGGATGATTTGAACTCTATTATTAAAAAGGCGATCAGCATTGTTTATATGCTACAGAATACAACACGCATTGAGAAAGATGCTGGTGACCTAAAGACATGTCAAACTACCTGTAAAACATTAACCTCTTCAAGTTCTGCTACAGTGCAGAAGAAGACAGATAATGAAAGACAGTCAGCTCACATTCATACTCAGAGTGGGGCAGTTATCCGCCTAATTGTAGATGGGGATGGTATTATCATTGATTAGCCTTCTGATGAAGTGTGCACTCCCAACACCCCAGTAGAGTCTGTCAACCATTTAAATTAGTCAGAGTGCTGCCTCCTGAAAACTGTGTGCATGATGTTTTGGTGATAACTTCATTGCTACACACTAACGTCATCCTCAAGGATGTGAATGGATTGCTGATTAATGCTACCATTGATACAGGAGCTTCTGTCTCCATCATAAGTGACACCTGTTGCAACAAGCTTTGCTTACATAGAGAAGATTTGTTACTGTCCACAGCCCATTTGTTGGACACTTCTGGGAACACTATTTCACTGAAGGGCCAGATCAACAACCTAGAGTTGCACATCCACCAAGAATGCTTTTGAGTGGACCTTATTGTGGTCAACACCCGCAATCTACCTTTACTGTATGATGTCCTTCTAGGAAATGACTTCCTTGAGAGGAATGCATGCATGATAGACTATGGAACTAACACACTCTCTATTTGCAAAAGCGAGCCACAGGAAGAGCTTACTGCCACTTGTAACAAAGAAATCCTATTAACATTAACCAATACTATCGTCTGGAACCATGGCACTGGCAATGAGTTGCCGTCACTATGAGCTCTCCTTACAAAGGGGACATCATGATCTCAGGACAAAGGGGGAAACGCCTTCATGGTCTACATCTCTCTCCAGACCTTTGTCATGTCTCTTGTGGAAAGACTCATGTTACTGTGCTCAATAATCTGAATGGATCCAACAAAGCTATCCATTGTCATGACACTGGTCTGACTCAAACCCAAAGCTGCAGCCTGCTTGCCTATTCTTACTGCAATTCACGATCTGAGTGAACCAAGTGATCCAGTCCGGATCCCAGCAGTAAATGAGAAAACTCATGGACACCTGAGTCCACAAGAACGTGATGCACTCTCTGCCCTCTTGCGCCAGCACCATGATGTGATTAATTAAGGATTGATTAGTGTTGGAAAGGCCATTGGGGAACAACATGCCATTGAAACTAAGAGTGATCGCCCCATTCAGTTGCCAGTTCAAAGGGTACCTGAGAACTTACAAGCAGAGTACGAACAGATCCTTAGCAATCTCATTTAAAGCAGGATCATACAGAACAGTAACAGCCCATATGCTGCACGTATGGTGTTTATTTGCCAAGGTGAGAAGTATCTGTTACCTCGCATTGAGGATCTTCTATATGATTCCAGCAAGTACAAGTTGTTCTTGTGCTTGGATCTTTGTAAAGCCTATTGGCAAATAACGATGAAGCCTGCTGACATCCTGAAAACTGCTTTTATTACGCCTTACGGCCTTTTTGAATGGAAATACATGGCTTTTGGGCTTTGCAATGCTCTGGCTACTATTCAGTGTTATGTCACGCATGTATTACTGAATGGAGCTAATGTTCTTGAACCTGGGATCACCACATATATGGATGATATTCTTGTTGCTGGACACACATTCTCTGATCACTTAGATATGTTGGGTCACACTCTCAAGATTCTGTACAACTCTGGACTCAGGGTAAATGGAAATAAATGTTCACTCATTTTGCCACAAGTTACCTTCTTAGGAAGAGTGATTGAACCTGGGAGAATATCTATTAAGAATGATGTGAAGGACCATCTCGATCATATTGAGACTCCAAACTCTCACAAGGACGTCCAGCACCTGATGGGATTTCTTAATTACTATGGCTCCTTCATCTCTGAATTAGCCAATTGAACTAAGCATATGTCTAATTTACTCTGAAAAACCACTGAATTCTGTTGGACCTGGGCTGAACAGGAAGAGCTGGACGCTGTAAAGCAAGAACTCAGGCGGATCCCCAGCCTGAATACGCCTGACTACTCTAAGGAATTTATCATTGACTGCGACGCAAGCTCCATCTCCATTAGTGGCGTTCTCAGTCAGATAATCAATGGCCAGGAAAGCCCAGTACAATATTTTAGCTGAGCTAAATTACGGAGCAACAAAGTCTGAAATGCTAGTGCTCATTGAGTGTCTGAAGAAGTTTTGATTCTTCATCTTAGGTCGTCAATTCAGTGTACATACTGACAACTCTGCACTAGCATGGCTCAAGAAATTCTCTGGCAACAAGTTGAACATCGTTGCCTGATGGTTGCATTATCTCAATGATTTCACCTTTACTATCACTCACCACCCAGGGAGATTACACCTCAACACTGATTATTTCACTGCTCTGCCAAGTTATGAGAGAGACATTCAAAAGCTGCCTGGTGAGAAAACTCCTTTTGGATTCATCCCAACATGTGAGTACAAGCTCCTTCTTGACATCAACACAGATTGGAATGGGAAAGTGATCCTCCCCGTTATGGTGAAAGAAGAAATTTTTCAGAGAAAGAAATTGCCACCCATCAGTTGCATGATAAAGTTTTCTCCGAAATTATCTATAAAGTCAAGACCCCCGACCATGCTATCAGCGACTTTGCCAAGAGATACTTCCAACGTTATCACTGGAAAATCACTGAGGCTGGACTCATTTATGTGCATAGTTGGAACAATTGTCTGGCAATCCGGGAGTATTTCAAGTGGGATCTTTAATGCTCATTACATCACCATCAGTGTTCGAGCTACCATGCAAGATGTGATTGATAAGTGTGAGGCATGCCTGCTTCAAGGAGCCAGACAGTTTCCAGAGCAGAGAGCTGAGCTCCACAGTCAGGTTGCTGAAAGAACAAACAAAGTGGTCCACATGGACATCAAGAAACTGTCAAGGGATGAACAAGGATTTCAATGTCTTTTGGTCTTGATAGATCATCACATCACCACCAAAGTGAGCCCTTTCAAAGCTATGTTTGGCAGCAAAGCAAGTACTCCCCTGTCTATCATGTTTATGGATTACAGCAAACCAAACTTGGAGAACTTTGTGAACCAGATGCTGCAGGAAGTCCAGGAAGTGCACCTCTCTATCTGCCAGAATACCAATCAGTCTGAATATTTGCCAGAAAAGAAACTTTAACAAGAAGCTCTACAGTGAACCTCACAAACAAGGAGATTCTGTATTTGCTTATTTTCCTCATCAGGTCACTGATGCTACCCAAGTATGAAAACTTGTCACTAATTGGCAAGGACCTTTTAAGATAGTTAAAGTATTAGATCACCACCAGTACTTATTAGATAACAGTAAAGTCGCCCATTTTCAGTGACTTAAATGAATGATTAAGGATATACAAAATGCAGTCATTGACAACAATAACGAGTTTTCTTTCATTGATGACAGCATTAATGAGATTGAATATTATGATAACCTCACCAAAATGTGAGGAAGATGACCTTATGCAGGTCGAGTATGATAGCAACCTTGGTAGTAGTAGTAACACTATAGCTACTTGCATTTTGCCTAAACAAAAAGCTAGAGATCAGAGATATTTAGATCACTTAAATACCCAGGAATGGGACCTTAATCTTATATCTTTGTTTAGCAACTATGAAAAGAACAGAGAATCAACCCCCATCCAAAACCATCCAAATCAACCTGTGAGATGAAATGAATCGAGCAATGATGCAGAGATGATCAGATGAGGGCAGATCACGAAAGCAAGAGTGCCCGGCAGAAGACATCCACAGCAGCCACGACTATGAGGGGAGACAACTCTCTCCTCAGGAGCGAACTTCCTGTGACAACTCTCTGAGCAGGAGTGGACCTCGGATGACTATGCACAGAGATAACTCTCTGTGTTCTAGACAACATATCAGAAGAAACTAAGAATAAGTTACAATTGACGTTCAACACCAAGGATTTAACATGTTCCATTGGTGTAATCCCCTTTATCATTGATGCAGAGCATAGCCCCCAGATCAATGCTATTATCTGTTAGCTGGCATGGCGCGACCCTACTGTTTGATGAGGACTTCAACTTGCCTAACTTATGTTAGTTTCTCAACAGCAAAGAAAAAAATAAAGAAATATGAATGCGTCAACATTGATTTTGACAACCTGTTAATCGTCTACTTCTTCCATGTCAATGAAGTAAACCACCCCAAAATAATGAAAAAATCGAAATTGCCTATCAACTTGCTAAGGTGGAGAAGATATGTTTAGTTATGTTTTTAAAGGAAGAATATCAAGATACCATCCTGGACAAGGTTGAGAGTTTACACTTTCATATGGAAAACTTTACTGTTTTGTATAGCAGCTCCTATCAGCCCACAAGTATGTACAATACTCAGATGATTTCAGCTACTAAGATCATTTACATGGATCTGCTCTTATGTAGGAAGATTCCAACGCACTGTCTTGCAGTCGACACTCGTCTGATCATCAATACATGCATTCAGGCTCAATTGCTAGAGTCAATTAATATCAGCTCGCCTGGCCTCTGCTCTGATATCTCTGACCTCCATGTCAGTTTCGCATTCTCACAAAGCACAGTTTGGACAAATTTGAAAGCAGATCACAGCCCGGAGACACAATGGCCTACAATCAATATCCGTAGCCCCACGTCACAGTATCATTGATCTGTCAAGAGAACACTAGCTGAGTTACGTTTATCTCATGACACCCAAGATCGTCAGAACTTTTCAGAAAAGATGTTCTCAGAAAAATGCGCGCCAGCAATCCAATCCCATGGAGCCATGTGGGTTCTTACTGCTTTCCTCACAGTCGATCCTCACCTTCAGCTACCTATGGATAAGTCCACTAGAGAGAAACTCGCGAAGCAGTGCCCCCATGAACTTGCTATTGGTCCTGCCACCTGGAAAGTCAAGAACTGGCTGCTCCACTCTTGCTCATTGCCTGCCTCTCCAGGGAAGACTAAAAAAGCAATGGAACATTTTGAGAAGTATTACGCCAATCTCATTGGATCCAGTGGACCCCTTGGTCACCTTCCACCTCAAATGATTGTAAACCATTTAGGAGTCTCTTTCTCCAACTTAAATATCTTTTTGGACACACTCAAGAAATACATGTGGGGAGCCACCACCAAGACCAAATTCCCTTCTCTTAACTCAGAATATGCACCCATGTGCACTAGTTGACTTATGCACCATGAATATGGTTCAACAAAGCAATTTATTGAGCTTGTTGGTCACTACGACGTTCTGTCATGCATGGAAATTTTATTCAACTTGGAGTGGCTCAATTATCCTGAGTGTGGGTACAGCAAACTCACAAAAACCCAATGGCAAGCAACTAAGGATGGCGAGATCATCCTGATCACCATTTTGGGGCAAACTATGAAGACACCCAAACAATTCTACCATGAGGAAGAGCTCTTATCCTCATCAGCTCTTGAGGTATTGCCAGTGACTAAAGCCCTAATTGAAGCTGTCAACCTAGAGAAATTGTCCAGGGTCTCAGTCTCACACAAGCTCACACCTTCTTGGTCTCTTACTGATAATGAATGAATCCTAACTATCAAGCACTACCCTGAAGAATTCACAGAGAAACCAGTGATAGTCTATAGACTTGTTGAGCCCAACAGTGACAACAACATCTTAGGTCTCATGAAATGGTGCCTCACCAAGATACTAACTAAGGCAGATTTGGTCCTCCTACTATCACCAGGGCAACAACTTGCCCCCGACATAGAGTGTACCACAGCCTGCCTATGCCTCTCTACTGCTCAGATCAAAAATTTTCTGAGCCACAGACTCCACAGTGCTTTCTGGGACTCCATCAGGGATGCTAAAATAAATTATCCTGTCATGATCAGAACAGCCTCCCTCCAGAGCAAGTCCAGCTTTGCCCAGTAAGAGAACAATGTTGAGAAAAACAACCTTCTTGGTATCCTGCCACCTTGCCTAATGACGCCACTGGTTTTGCCATCATGGAGAGTACTCTTTGGAAAGAAGAAAGTTTCTGCCCATCTCACCAACCCTATTAATTACATCTTGACTGCCTCTGAAGTCAACAGAGCCATGCAAATGAAGGAGTACAAAGAAACCCATGATGCATTGTTGGAAGGCAGTAATCCCAAGTGCATGTATATTGACGGGAAGCTGATAATCAAGGATATCTTTCAGAAAGGGCAGCCTATCTTTACCCAGCTAGAGAAGATCCACAGAACTATCAACTCCCTTGACCCTTGCATTGTCATTTTATTCTGAGCCAGATGTGACCTTATGTGGGCCAACAAAGCAGAAACAATAACCTGATACTATGATGTAACTAAGTGTATTGAGATCATTACTATGTTATGTGCTGGCATCATAGATCCTGAAGAGATGATGCTGGAGCAAGTGAATGAGTACTGTTCACTCCTGTATGGGATCTCTCAGAGAAGTTTTCCTTCACTTCTATCCTGATACCAAGATTGGTGCTGATGATGTGCACACCTTGGACACTGACACCTTAATGATGCTTCTTATCACCCTCAAGGGCCTCTGTCTGTACAAGTGTTTTAATGACATTTTCACCCAGAGGTTGAACATACTACAATGAAATTGTCCTATTAGTTTGAGCCTACCAGAGTTCAAGTATTTTAGGCTATGTAGCAAAACTTTCAATCAACAAGAGGCACTGATGCAGGTCACTAGGCAACCCTGCTACACCAAAGTTTCATCTTGGGTTTATATATTGGCCAAAGAAATGATAGAAGAAGCCCAAAAGTTGTTGCGTGGTCCTACTGTCCAACTGTTACCACAGCCTTAACTGTGCAATGGGGGGCATGTAGAGTCACTCAGGGCCTTTGTTTATTTTTATTATTCAATTATAGGCACTCTCCAATTAATTTGGTGCTATTTAGTATCTTTAATTTAGTGATTTTATTAATTTGTAATCTTTTTGAACTTAAGTTTCAAATTTAGTAATTTTCCCCTTGAGCTATAGATTAAGTGTAATTGCTCATTTAATTTGCAAGGGAAACAAGCTAACTTTTGTAAAACAGTAAATATTTACCTTTTCTTGTAATAAATAGGGAACTCAATGTTATCAAATGTCAAATATATTTTGTTCTCACTGGATAATGTTTGCTCTTTCATTATTTTATTATCTACTAACCTTTTTAGCTTTGGTATGAATTTTATAATAATGCAATTGTAAGATCCAGTTACAATGTGGTAGGAACTCTGCTGTGTGCGGGGCAATAACTCGCAGATGTGAGCCCATATTATGGTTGCTTTAGGCTATGTATAGGCATAAGAAATAAAAGAACTACTACATCTATTGATTGAACATGCACATACTATCACACAATGTGAATATACTATGCTGTTGGCATACATGAATACATGGTAATTACACGCTATTTAATATCTTTATTACATGAGCTGAGATGATAAAGACAGAGATAAATTTGCTTTATTGAGCTAGAAATTACAACTTGAGATACATGATTAGCACCTTGGATTGTAAGGATGGATTGTAATGACTTGGCTTCAGTGAGATGCCATGTGAGTTGGTCACTACTTGAAATGCTGTCCTGGAATTACTTTTTCTACAATGAAATTGGCAAACTACTGATCTTCATTTGTTTTGTTAGAGAATGGGTTGCTCTCAGTGATGGTAATCTTCTGCAACCTTTGTACCACTTGAGCTGCTAGACACACCCTGAGATTCTACACTACCCACATTTTGCCTAAATCACAAGAGTGTGATTTAAATCCTATATCACTATTTAGAAACCAAGCTTAAATAAATGAAATGACAGGAAAACTAAATGCCAACCCAGAAATGAGTGAGACAGTGACCAAACAAATCTCATGCAGATGGGACTAGATAGAAGAGATCCCTGATGACCACAGTTGAGAGCCTAGCAACCAAATAAGGGAGATATGGAGATGATCCAGTATCCAATCCTCACAAATATGTAGGGCAACAACTTGCCTTACATGAGCAAGATTCCTGCAACTATGTAGAGTGCCAACTGAACTTATGTGAGCCAGAGGAGCAAACTTTTAGTGATACCTGTGTTCCTTTTACAAATATTGTAAATACTAACCAGCCCCAAAGTCACTTCATAACCCCTTCAAGCCCTGGCCCTTCTTTGTTTGATTCAGCGAGTGTCAGATCCAGGAAGAATGGAGAACAAAAAAAGAAGATTTCAAGAGTCAGAGATGAGACACTCCATTTGTATTTTATTGCTACCCATAAGGCAGTTAGGTTTGTGCATGACAAGATTTCAGAGGAGACCCAGAATAAGCTCTGGTGGACATACAACTCCAAGAAGTTAACTTGCTCTATTGATACCATACCATTCATTATCAATACTAAGAGGCAGCCTAAAATAAATATGGTTATTTGTTATGATTCTAAGATGAGGGAAGGTTTAAGTCATATGTACTATAATAATGTAATTTCTGTAGCCAAGTTGGTTTACACTGATCTCCTTGTGTGTAAGAAGATACCCACACATCATCTAGCTGTTGACATCTGTCTTATCATTGATTTGGTAATTCAAGCTCAAACCCTTGAATTGATAAACATCAACATGCCTGGTCTTACTACTGTCATTGACCTTTATGTCAGCTTTGCTTTTTCATAGAGCACAGCCACTCTAAGAGAGATTGATGAAATTTGGACATCAATAAAAGCTGATCATAGACCCAAGACAAAGTGGCCCACAATCAACATCTGCAGTCTATCCTCATAATATTCCAGATCCATTGAATGCTTGTTACCAGAGTAACATCTGTCCTACAAGATGAAGGATAACCAAAATTTTGCAGAGAAGTTATTTTTAGAAAAACATCTGCCTGTGATACTATCAAGAGGAGCTATCTGGGTCTTATCCATCTTTTTGACACAAACACCTCAGCTCCAGCTGCTGCTAGACAAGTCCACCAAAGAATGACTCACCAAATACTGGGTCCACAAAATTGCAGTTTGTCTGGCCTCATGGAAGGTGAAGAACTGGTTACTTCACTCATGCTCTCTCCCTGCCTCACCCAGAAAGAACAAAAAGCTATGGAACACATTGAAAAAATATTATGCCCAGTTAATAGGTGCCAGTAGCCCTTTTATCAACATCAATATCTTTTCATCTTTTCAGAGACTCTAACTATATACATGTGGGGAGCTATCACAGATACTAAGTTCCCATTTTTCAACTCAGAGTATGCACCACTGTGTACCAGCCACCTAGTGGAACAAAAACCTTTGATCTACTACTCAGTTCTTCAAGTTGTTGCAGCACAACAATGTACCTAATATAACTGAGGTATTCTTTGATTTAGAGTGCCTTAACTATCATGAGTGCAGATACAATCATATTGTCAAGACTCAATGCCAAGCTAAACAAGATGGTGAGATCATCCCTCTTGTTGTTCTTGAACAGACAATGCATTCCCCAGAGCAATTCTATCATGAAGAGGAAGTCCTGGCCTCATCTGCTGTTGAAGTCTCTCCTGCCACTAGAGTTTTAATCAAAGCTGTTAACCTGGAGAATTTTTCCAGATCATTAACACCTTGACCTATGCTGACCTGGTTGATCACAGAGAATGAAAGGATTCGTTCAATCAAGCATAGGCCAGAAGAATTTGAAGAGAGATTAACTATTGCAGAATGAATCATAGAGACCTACAGTGATAACAATATACTAGGCTTTATGGAATGGTGCTTGATAAAAATGTTTTTGAATGAGGAATTAGTGCTTCTACAATTGCCAGGGCAACAACTAGACCTGGAGATAGAATGCACCACAGACCACATCAAAGTCTCTTCCACCCAGATCAACAACAGTTTTTGGGAAATTATTAAAGACATGAAAATTAACTATCCCGTCACTATTGGAAATGCTATATGAAGTCAGAAGGTAGAACTCACTCAAGTTGAAATGAATGTGGAGAAAGGAAATCTACTTTGCATCCCACCACCATGCATTATGACATTGTTGATATTACCATTGTGGAGAGTCAAGAAAGGAAAGAAGAAGGTGTCTGCACACCTACCCAATAAGATTAATTACATTTCCTCAGCAGCTGAAGGCATGAAAGCAATGCAGTCATCTGAATATAAAGAAGTCAAGGAGAAAGTGGGAACCCTGAGTGCATCTACATCAACAGCAAGTTGACTATTAAAGATATTTTTCAAAAGGGACAGCATCTTAACATTCAGCTACAGAAGATTCACAATAAAATCACACAGTTGGACCTGTGAGTCTTAATACTTTTCCAGGCATCAGGAGATCTTATGTGGATCAATAACATGGAGACCATCACATGTTACTATGATGTTATTAAAAGAATTTAGATCATTACAATGTTAAGAGCCAATTATCAGACCTGGAAGAGATGATGTTGCACCAGGTAACAAAGTATTACTTCCTGTTTATGGACAATGCCCCAACCTTGGGTCAATGAGAGATTTTTTCACTCACTTCTATCCAACAACTAGGATCAGTGACAAAGATGCACACACTTTGGATACAGATGTGCTCATGACACTAATGATTGCCCTTAAGGGCCTCCATCTTTATGAGAGATTCTATGACACCTTCATTCAAAAGCTCAACAACCTCAGGAAAAACTGTCCCATTAGTTCATGGTTGCCAGAAATCTGATTCTTCTACCTTCATGATGAAACTGTTATGCAATGTGAGGCACTCATGCAGATAACCAAGTAGCCCCAGTATGCAGAAGTCTCTAGTTGGGATGATGTTTTAGCAGCTGAAATGATACAGGAAACATAGAAGTTGTTATCAGGTCCAATGGTGCAGCTACTGCCTCAATATTAGTCAAGGAAGGGGAACATGTAGAGTCACTCAGGGCCCTTTTTTCACTATATTATTATTTCAATTAACTGTTGTAAAATTCAAGCTTAACTTTGCTCTTGATTTTAGTAGTGACGTCACTTTGACATAATCAACTTAGATCACTATGGAGCACATCATGCCTGGACTCAGTTATCCAAGTACTCCAATTGGGTCTGTGATGACTAGCCAGCCTCAGGTTACTTGGTCAATCCTTTCCACCAAACCCAGCAGCAACAAATAATTTAACTGTGATGATAATAAGCTGTTGGTTAACGTGAATTCATAGCAAATACATGCTATTATTATTTATTACATAAGCTGAGATAAGAACTAATGAGAACTGTTTTATTGAGCTAGAAATTAACAACTTGAGACACATAAGTTAGCACCTTGGCAAGTTTGGAATTCTCTTTGTGGATACCACTTCAGTGTGATGCTATGTGAGTTGGTCATCATTGGAAGTGAATCCTCAGTGGATCTTTCTTTTTACTTTGTTACAATGGCTAATTATGAATATCCTTATTGTTCTGTTAGAATATGGGTTACTCACTGTGATGGTAGCCTTTGCAACCTTCTGTTAAACCATTGAGTTTCCTAGTACCACTGGTTTAGTCTCAGCTCCCCCATGATTCTTCAACATTTACATCCCATATTTTCTTAGGGATTCCTTGCCCTTTTTGCACACTTTTGTGCAAACTCAATGACCTCCACTTCCAGATAAGCCCCCATAAATACAAATTTAAATATAAAGCCACTACTTGCATTGTGCCCATGCAACCACTTTAGTAAACCAATTGCATATGATATTTTCAATCCAAACACTAATTTTATTAGCAATTTTATTATACAAAAGCAAGGCTGCATTCTTCAATTACAAACCTCAATTAATTTGATGCAAGTCACCCATGTACTACTGAACAATAAATCTAGGTGTATTGAAAATTCAAGCAAGTATTAGGATGCTCCCATACCTCATTTAATTAACATCAAGCTTTTGTCCAAGTCATAAACATGCATCCAATATTACAAAACCCTGATGTATAAGATTTTCACAAACTGCTTACTTCACTGTGATATTTACTTTAATTCAGGCTTCATTGACTTGCCTCTGTGCAGGTTATGTAAATCATTTAATGAAAATCCCAAACACCTCATCTTCCATCAATTTGCCACATAAGCCCCATCTGTTTAATAGTTTCTACATTAACAAGCATAATATATTGTATTGTCAATCATTAGCTACTGCTTTGAATCAATCACTTCACCTAAAGGAGCCTCATCAATTACAGTGTAAGAAGTGCACATTTAATTTTATAAACATTTACCAATAGCTTTGTGTGATTTTGTTCTTGTGTTGTAAATCTATACAGTATTATTGTAGATATTACTTCTTGAAATAAAACTGCTATTGTACTGTGATATCAATGCAGAGATGACTTTACTAATCACTATTAAAGGTTTTAGGTTGTACTTAAAATTTTGCAACTCTATTATTATTTTGAATTGAATGGAAAACCCTAAGTTCTACAACTTTGCCAAATGAGTCAGCACTCAACTGGAAGCTCTGTGATACACAACACACTTTATTCAGCATACAGACATTCTCAACTGGAATGATCCACATGCTATAACTCTAGGATGCTTGTCTCTCATTGAGCCAGAAAAATACAGCTAGAGGACTAAAATTATAGCCCAGGCAAAGGAGGGGCTGTGTCATAAAGACATTAAGCATTTTTTCATTCTTTATTTTATTGCAATTTCAATATTAATTTTACAATTTGATTTTTACTGTAATTTGACAAAACAACAACTGTGCTATATATTTTAGTTTGAATTTCTACTAAATAGTAGTGAGGAAAAATTAGAGCAGAAGACCAAATCTGTACCAGTCAGCTATTTGTTAATATTTTTCATCAGTATGTTTAGTTTTGTATATATACAAGTGATTTGCTCATTTATATTCTACTTTAATTTAGTCTCAGTAAATTTGTTTTTACAATTTATCTTTGACTTACTGTTTCACTAAATTATGAGTTTCTAAATTTCGATTATTTAATTAACATAACTAGATAATAAGATAGAAAAGTCTGATGGTCCTTTAACTTAGGTAAAGTTTATCGTTAGGGCTGTTGTACTGCTTTTCATTCATAATAAAAATTGTATTATTGCTTTCACCTAAATTGCATGAGATGAAAAATGCACTGAGGTTAGATTATTTAACTAAGCATTTAGGTTCACTACTTGTACCTAATAGTTAGGGCTTCTTTATTATTTATCTTAATTAGGGCTCTAGTCTTATGCAGCTCTTTCTTAAATTTTATTCATATAATGTCAGCTGAGTGTGGCCACTCTTCCCTAACATGATCTCCTGTTTACTTTAAACTTACATTGGGATGAGGTATAATAGCAGGAAGAGTTAATTATTTTGTAGTATCAGTAAATCCATGCATTAACTTAAAACCCTCAATAAGTGAGGATAGTAGAATAGTTAGCTGATTTTATACTGATGCCACATTAGTAACACATCACATTTTCCTACTCAGTATACTACACTTCAAAAGATTACATCATCAGCTCCAAACAAGATTGTACAAATTGATATTTAATAACTTTCAAAAGATGATAGAGGCTACTAATATGTTTTTGTCATAGTAAATAATTTCACCAAATATGCACAAATGGTGCCAATCACAGACCAAACAATGTGCACAGTAGCAATAGCCTTGCTGCACACATAGATACTATGCTTCATACCTATGTCAACTATTATAACTGATTACAGTACCCAATTTGAAGTTTAATTAACACAAGAACTTTTACAAAAACTTGAGATACTACATGATCATGCAGCACCATAATATCAAAAAAAGTAATGGTGTTGTTGAATGCCTAAATAAAAGCTTAATTAAACTTATATACATCACTACAACACATCTGTACATTCAACAATGGGAATGACACCATTCAAAGCAACCTTCAGTCATGAAGCAGCAACACCACTAATGATGCTATATTAAAAGTACAAAACTATAACAAATACCTGTACAGATAACTGCATAAAGTAGGAGATAAAGTCTACTCCTCTACACCAGACAGCAAGAAAACATGAAGTTAGCAACCTACTGGTCTGGTCCACAAAAAATTGCAAATGTCACTTAAGAGAACAATAAAAGATATTGAACATACAAAAATAACAAAGTAGAATTTGAAATTATAACTTATAATACATATCACAGGTCATGAAGAACAATATGACAGTTCTGTGACATATCCCAAGGTTGTGATAAAAGACATGCATATATTGCCTCCCCACAGGGTGTGTACAAATGGCACATACAATCCCAAAAATTGGGATACTGATTTAAATTATTTATTTAGTTCAACCACTGATAAAAGGAGTTCTATCTCAACACTCCAGCAGCAATAGTGAAAGTCCAGAGCAAACATCCAATCATAGAAATCAAGTCAGACACACCACACTGTATTAGGAGTTTGCCCTAACATCTGATGGACAGGTTAGATGTTGGCAGAAACTATGTTCCTAGTATGGGAGCTGTGACCCAATTGCACTCAACAGGCATATGTATTGGTGCATTGAACCCCATGTTACAACATGGAGAGCAGAGCTGGTTCAAGTTGTCACTCAACCTCACAGATTTCCCACCCATGGTACAGCATGGGTAGTCAATTCAAAGAGGGATCCATTACAGGCACTGAACAAACTGAATTTGCTATACAGACTTTACAATCAGCTATACCTGAAGAGATTTTGTTGCAACCATTGGTTTTACTGCAATCAAGAAAATACCATTGCTTATACTTCCCCTTAACCTCTGCATCTAACCAGAAATCTGCTTCACAACAACAATCTAAAGAATGCTATAAAAAATAATGCTCTCATGTATCTACTGTTAGCAATGAAACTCTCCACCCTTACTATATTGCAACTTGTACAGCACATTACATAATCAAATCTAACATATTACCAAAAACAAAGGCAGCTATCAATAAGCAACTGGATACTGCACATTACAAAATCAGCTGTTCTGCAATGCTGTTCCTAATAGATTCTAAGAAATGTCCAGTGATTAACACTCTAATATTTTACCCTCACTCTGTGTCAGAATAAATGAATTGATCATATTTTCATGGTACAGTGCATACTTGTTTCAATGCTGAATTTTGCATTACCAAACATTTAACAATTGATAAGCTACTACAGGCACAGTTGTACAAACTGATATCTGATAAAAAAAGCTTCCACCAGCATCACAGACTTTCACATATCATGTGAATTTAGTCAATCTGTCAATGTACTAAACAAAGTAAATAGCATATTGTAAAACATTACCCAACTTACAACAGTTGGCCCACAATATCAATATATTCTCCATCTGAATCTCATCATTAGTCAGCTGAACACTTTCTCCTTAACATCCAACATCCAGCAGTCACTAGAAGCTCAAGATCAAATGGATTTTAAGCAAGCATTTTTTGAAAAATATGTGCTCCAGATTGTAACAAAGTCCAATCTATGGCTAATTTCAATCTATCTAGCTGAAGATCCCATATTAATTTGTCTTTCTAATTGGCATATTGCTACACACTCAATTCCTCTTCACTGGATATGATTTCCAATCACTAAATTAGTCAACTCTATGTTGAGATCACTTTCTAAACATACAAATGCCTATAAATAGTGTATTATTCACATTTAAAAAATATAGGGGCATTGTATTTAGAAGATGGATCACCAAGAATTTTGAGAAAATTATGAAATAAAAATTTATAGTTTAAAAACAACATCTATAAAATTGCTTTACTGCAGTATAAACTCTGCTATGACTTGAAAAATTTTATACATATTCAGTTAATATCATCCTAATAGTACAACAAAGCAAAAATCAATGTGTATAATTTATAGTTTCAGTAAGCTACTAGATAAAAAATAGGAAATTTAAAATGCATGCAATTAATCAAAATATTCAACATAGCAAAAATCATTATGTATATTTAGTTTGAACTAGTAATTTAAAAACATACTCAATTAAATGTGAAATATTATAATATAGATGGGTTATGAAAACAAAAGTATTGTCATACCTTGTTATTTGCATGTTGATGCATTTGAAACCAAAATGCATTGCCTTCAATCTTTGAATTTTCAAGACCACCTTCTAAATGTACAATTGCCTGAAATAGTGTATTATTCCCATGTAAAAATATAGGTGCATGGTATTTTAAAGTTAGATTTCTAATAATTTTGAGAAAATTGCAAACTAATATTTAGTAAGTGTAGGAGCTCTACAATATCAGTCATATGCCCAGTGTTTGGCAAATATTGCTAAAAAATACAAATATCAATACATGCTCAATTAAAACAAAAAATTTAAAACCAGAAATATTAAAAACACTTGAAATGTTGCAAATTTGTACAAACAATAAAAGCAAAAACATTAAATTCACAGGATCAAAGGCATACCAATGTTTACATGTGTACACATATTTCAAGATCTAAACCAAAGCCCCAGCTTTACATGTATTTTGAGATTGAAATCAATGCAAAGTATCAGCTTGTCAGGGCTAACAATTCAGCTAAGATATTTGCACCATCACTTCATTTAGATTGTTGACTATGACTCCACAATAATATATGAATTTGACAAATCAAATTGATATTAATTGGCTTAGTCAAGTACTATTTAACATCATGTTACTCAAGATAGAAAAATCATAAAATTACTTAAAAACACTTCAATTATTGATTGAAATAGGAAACTTAATAACTGTTCAAGGAATAAATTCACCCCAGGACTGTGCCATATGAAGTTCTAAGTGTTGAATAAAAACTCAAATTTAAATGCATATTTGGTGTAAAATTCAACAATAAACATACCTGTATAATAAAAAACCATGAAATCAAAGCATCCATTTTGTAGATGAGCATAAAACATTGCTAGATTGATCAAGCTTTTACTTCAATTTACCCTCATCAGCCAGCATAACCATGAGTTTGACATATACTTTAATGTAACATGAAAGAAATGATTTTCTAATACAAAGCATTGCCAACCATAATGTAAAATATATAGCTGAAACATGTAAATTTTCAATAGATATGATTCATGAAATAGAACAAAGAACTTTATAAATTAAATATTATGTCATTATTTATTTGCTGAATATTTTTTTCCTGAATTTCTTCTTGTTTTTACCAAATTCCCTGCTCCATCTTCTTTTTTTGAGCTGTGTTGTTTCACAATTATAATTTCTTGTCATCAATTATATCACTTTGCTCAAATCCTAGCAGTTAAATGCTGATAGACATGTGCCACTAGAACACATATATTGTAATTGCAAACCAATAGCTCAACAACTTGATTACATTAAAATCAGTATCGAAAAACTATCACAGAAAATATTAATTCTGTTTTCTGGAATAGGAGATCTTATGTGGTGCAACTTAATTCAGGAAACACTACAATATTACAACATCTCAAAACATCTTGAAACAATGATGATAATGAGAGCCAATATATTTGATCCTGAGCAGATGACAGAGGAAATTGTCAACAACAATATTTCAATATTTTTGACAAGGTAAAAAATCATTTGAACCTACTCAATTTCTTTACATTCTTTTACCCCAATACAACAATAATCAAAGACAATACACAAGCATCAGGCATAAATGCTAAAATTACATTACTAGTTGCTATTAAGGGCCTTTGCTTATATATATGATTCTAAAATATTTTCACTTGAATTTAAGCAACCTTCACAATTCAATCACCACATTGAAATTCATGGAAAACCAAAATTCTACAACTTTAAAAAGAAAGTTATTACTATTACTT